>JAJOOO010009943.1:0-33383 GCA_029582685.1 Solanum piurae | reverse complement strand
CAGATTAGAGCTTCCAGACTTACTTGAGAGGTAGCGGTTCATTCCAGACGTGCCCTCAAGTTATCTATATTTACTGTTCTGTTCTATTCTAGAACTTTACTATGAGACTTGTATATTTTATTCAGATTCTGTATCAGAGGTTTGTACATGTGACAACCAATTCTGGGGTTATGTTGAGTTTATTTAAAGACTTCCACTTATCTTTCTATCTTATTCTTGTTTTATAAATTCTATATCGTCGGGTTTTTGGGTGTTAGGCTGACGTGTTCGGTGGGGTTTGGGCACATGCCATCACATCTGGTTTTGGGGTGTGTCAAACATAAAAAAAGGACCGTCACTATTTATAAAAAAGAAAATCTTTTTTATAATGAATAGGAAGATAATGAGATCGTTACTATTTACATTGGTTTCAATACTTTTCTCGTGCCATTATGATATGGTACCCAACTTCCTTAAACTCACTCATAAAAGCATGCAACTTGGAAAACGATGCATGGGAGCAGGACACCATAGATTATCTCAAAGTCTCCTTCGAATTTAATTTATAGAGCTACTAAATGACCACAATTATGTGGCTCAATAAAGGCCACAAAAATTTAAAAAGACCATACAATACTTTTTTCTTTTAAATAAAGTTACTCTTTATTATTTTCTAAATTCTAAATGTAAATGCAACCAAAAGGCTTAAGTTGGGTAAGTTATAACATCCTATTTTATTTTATTTTTTCATCATACATATAAAAAATCTAATTCTTTGAATCTTTGGATAATGTTTAAGTTGTTTACTTATCACATAAAATTATTTATTTATTATTATTTTATAAAATTCATTTAATATCTAAATCACACACAAATTAAAATATTTTTTATTAAAAAAGTTAACCTAAGAATCATCAACTTTGGATCTATCACGCAAAAGTCAATCTCGTATTTCTTTATAGAGAAAATGGTGAAATAGCTACCAACCTATTTTCGTATTCTCAACTACACACTTTAACTTCACGAGAGTCCTATCACCCCTGAACTGTTTAAAATTATAATTAACTTTAACCTAAAATGCTATAATCAATTATGTCTTTTGTGGTGTAATACACGCGCAAGCAGTGGCGAATTTAGAGCCAAAAAATAGGGCACCGACACCCGTGGTCTCTTCGTAAAATTAGATATTTTATATATATATTTTTTAAGATTTTGTATAATATTATATTCTGGCACCCGTACTACAAGAAGTCTAAATGGTCCACATGGTTAAATGTTGAGCTTTTGACCTTGAGGATTAAGGATCAATTCTCACTTCAATATATTTTACTTGGTGCACCCATGTTCGAAAAATCCTAGATTCGCCTCTGCGCGCAAGCCACGTCAGCGCCACATGTAAATAAAACGGCGTAATATTGATATTCCCATTCAATTTTTCAATAGCTTCTTCCATTATTATTGCACAATTTACTCCATAGATTTCTGATTCAATTCGCAATTCTAATGCAATTCAATTTTTTCCTCTTCCTAATGTTGGTGAAAATAGCAAACCCAATTCAATTAACCGAAATTTCTTCAATTGCAAAAAATTAAAAAATTGAGTTTTTATGCTTCCTTTTGAAGATATCCAATTTATGATTAAGAAATTTAAGAGTGGGGCATTTTTTATAGTCATAATCACAAGCTGAAATTTAGAATTTGGAGGTTATTAGTGAACCATAGAGACTAGAGTGAAATTAATGATATTTGTTCATCTGGTTATATTAATTTGGGTCTTGATTTGTATTTTGTACAAAGATTATGTGGGTAGTACGGATGAAAACTTGTTTAAGTGTGAAATTGTTTTCCATGTTAGTTGGTATTGAAAAATGGAGATTTTATGTTTTTGTTTGATATGAATTCTTATGGAAAGAGTTATTTTTTTTAAAAAAATAATTAAAAAGTAACACGTAAGTAGATTTAAGAATTAGGATTGAAGAAGAAGATGGGTCTGGTTGGGGGTTGGGGGGGGGGGGATTAATTCATATTTACTGAGAAAAAAGAGGTAAAAAAAAGATAAAAAGAAAAAGAGGAGAGAGATTATTAAAAATAAATTTTTAATGTGTATTTTTGGTGTTCACTCTCTCAAGGAGAGTGAAATGCACTTACTTTACACGTAAGTATTTGAGGTGAAATCTATATATATATATAAAGCTGAATCTAAGCAATCTTATGTGGCACCTCTCTATGACGAGTATTCTATTTATCTTTTTTTCTCATTTTTAAAAACTTTTGTTCCTTTATAAAGGAACAAATATGTTAAATATATTAGTGACAATTATGTTCTTTTTAATACTTATAACTGATGCACATAAATATTAGAAATTAAAAGAGAAATAAATAGATATTGATAACCTATATGAGAGAATGTCAAGAGTTTTCTCTAATATTTAAAATAAGGTAAATAATCATAAATCGTTTAAAAAAATATGGTAAAAGTTAATCACCAACTAATATTGATCTATTCATTGTTAAGAGAATAACAGAAGAATTCATGGTTTGATTAGCTCCTTTCTCAATATTTCATTTCTTTTTATGATTGTGTTTATATCATCTTCTTTGTTTAAATTATTTTTCTTCCTTTCTTTACTTTTTAAATTTTCAGGAACATCAAACAAGTTTCATTGAACATGCACGTATCAAAGAGAAAAAAATTCAACAACGTACCAAATAAATAAAAGAAAAATCATGAAGGAGAGAAAAATAACAAATAACGGAAAAAGAAAAACAGAAACGACAAAGCTCCAAGGAAGCAAATTTAGAGATGAAGAGAAGAGATCTCAGAATGGACAAAATTTCGTCAACTTAGCGTAAAATAATAGTCAAATCATTAAAGGTATGCATTACATATATAAAAATTGAAATTAATTTTATGCAAGAGTTAATCTAATATCCTATTTAGTATGATATTTTATATGATTGAGTAACTAGAAATCACAACATTTTCCTTTTAAAAAAAATTAATAATCTAACTTATGTGTTTAAAGCTTAAGGATAAAAGAAATACAAAATTAATAATCAAGACTAAAACATCGCAAAAATAAAATTATTAGGAATCTAAAATATGTTAAGAATCTTATATTTCAAAATCATTCTACAATTACAAATATATATACTTATAAAAAGAAATTCTCAAAATTATTTACATTTAGCCTAAAAATAAAAAATAATATGTAGTTAAGATCAACAAAAATGGACACCTTAACTTTGTCACTTCTTATTATGATGATAGAATATGATTTCTTTATGAAAAGAGAACGAGATGGTATCTCATGATTCTTCAAGATATTGATATAAAGAGAAATGTCATGTAACAAATGTTTCTCTTCAATTTTATTTTTTTTAAAAGGTTGTTGCACTATAATTTTTTCTACAAGAAAATTTGTATTGAGAAAAAAATTATTCTGATTGAAAAACTTATATAAAAAATTATGAGTGGTCCACAAGACAAGAAGAATTATTTTGAGAAAGAATCAAGTTATTTATTGAATTCATATTAAATTAGAAAAAAAATAAGGAAAAATCTATATTGGGAATTATAATTTGAAAGGATCCTAAATTAGTGCTCACATTATTTCTTTGAATTCTTTATTCCTCTAAATCCATTCTTTTTTTTAATTTTTATCTTTAATTTTTTTGTTTCATTTTTCCTTATATATCTTTAATTAATGTTTGTTTTATTTTCTTTATTGTGCTTTGAAAGGATCCTAAATTAGTGCTTACATATTTCTTTAAATTTTTTACTCTTCTAATTCCTTTTTTTTTTCCATCTTTTCCTCATATAAACCCTTTAATTAATGTTTGTTTTATTTTCTTTTATGTATCTTTAATTATACTTTATATTATTAAAAATAAAGAATATATATATATATATATATATATATATTACTATTTTAATTCTTTTGACATTTTTTATAATTTTAAAAGACCAATTTTTTTAATGTAGAGTAATAAAATTATATAATGTGATGACATCATTCTTAGTCTAGCATTTGATATTTATTTATTTATATAAATTATTTTGACATTTTAAATATATTTTAATTAAAATAAATGCACAAAAAATGAAGTTATTCTTTCAAAAATAATTATGCGTCCCTATTCATTCTATTTTAATCACATGGTTGATTTATTTATACATAGTCTAGTAGCATAGTTCGGTAGTGAAAGATATATATAAGTTAATTTTTGTCATTTCATCTCCCATCTTTTAATATATTATTACTCTACATTAATAAAATTAATTAAGAATTATAAAAATTGAAGGGGGTGAATACATGCATATACATTAAAATCTATAATAAAGAAGACAATTATAGTGGGAGGTGAAAAGTTGATTGAGTTGAATAAATATTTTTTTTAATTTTTAAAAATAAAATAAGTAAATATTTTTTTCTCCCATATTTTAAGACATGCAAAATTAAATAATGAAATTAATAAATATGAAAGATTAGATAATTATGAGTATTTTATTAATATAATTAAAAGAGTATCATTTATAAATGTAGAGGTGTGAGTTATAAAAATGAGTTTTTAAAAAATTAAACTAATTGTGAAAAAATAGAAAAAAATCAAAAAAAAAGAAGAGAAAAAAGAGATAAATATAACTTTGTCTATATCTTATTTTATTTATTTTTGTATATATAAATAACAGTTACGTTTATAATAGGTTAAGAGTTTTTAAAATAATTAATTGTGAAAAATTAGAAAACATTGAAATAAAAAAGGAGAAAAAAGAGATAAATATAACTTGGCCTATATCCGATTTTATTTATTTATGCATATATAAAACAATTACGTTTGTTATAGTTTAATTACAATTATATTTGTAAATGTTTTTAAAATTAAATAAAGAAGTTAAAAGAAAGAATTTTGGAAAGATATAAATAGTATAATATTAATGAGGAAAGAGAAAATGTAAGTGTGTAGGTATTTTCTGAAATTTTTAATTTGGTAAGAAAAAAAACGTAAAATGAAGAAGGAAAAGGAGGGAATTAAAAGCACAATTATTTTGGTGAGAAAAAAAAACGGAAAATAAAGAAGGAAAGGGAGGAATCTTATGAAGATATAAATAGTGTAGTAATAATGAAGAAAGAGAAAATTTAAATCTGCATATTTTTTTGTTTTTTTTAAAGAATAAATAATGGGGGAAATTCAAAAAATTGACAAAATAGATAAATGACAATCCTGTCCAAAGAGAGGTGTCATGTCAAACTTTTAGTGTTATCGCCCTTTTGCCCCAATTACGATCGTTTTCTTATATTTATTTATGAAGAAATAAAAATTTATTGATAAATATTATAGTTACAAAGTTGTTTATCCTTTGATTTTAGATCTTCTTGATCATTTTATGAATATCCTAAAAATTTATGAGATATTCAAAATTTCTTTAAGAAAGACGATATTGATATTTTTATGATTTCTCTGTGAATATTCAAAAGTTATAAGATATTTGAGATTTTAATCTTTATAAATATCTAATAATTTATGAGATCATTCAACAACAATATTTAATGTTTTTATGATCTCTTTGCGAATATCTAAAAACTTATGGAATATTCAAAATAGCAAAATTACTTCGAAAGTATCTTTTTCATATCCCTCCGACATACGAAAAACACAAAACTTTCATATGAAAGGCATAAAAATTGATATTTCGTAAAAAAAATTCATTAAAAATTAGAAATAATAAATACACAAGAGAGCTCAAATATCAATTTTGTATAGAAACGGAATACATTATGTAATCCAAACACTACATAAAGATGAAGAAGTTAAAAGCGAATATCAATGATTTCATATATCAATATGTGGATGAGTTTTGATTTTCAATAAAGAATATGAAAATTTTGGACAATAAATGATAATAATTTTGACCATTAGTGCTATTAACTTC
Organism: Solanum piurae; assembly: GCA_029582685.1. NCBI lineage: Eukaryota > Viridiplantae > Streptophyta > Magnoliopsida > Solanales > Solanaceae > Solanum > Solanum piurae. The sequence goes on along the minus strand of JAJOOO010009943.1, from coordinate 27,469 downwards.
TTTTACTTTCTTCCCTTAATCTCATTATTAATGTCATTTATATTATTTCCTTAAATCACTTTATTTTCTTTTGTATTTTTTGGTTATTTATTTATTTATTCCTAAAAATATGTTATTATATCTTAATAAGAATTACTAAACAAAATTTAATATATATTTATTTCAAGAATTAGTTATGATAACTTTATACGAATTATATTTATATATATATATATATATATATATATATATATGGAATTTGATATGTCATACCTTTTAGATCATTTCTCCTGTTAATGATTTATATTTATATGTAATAATATCTAAAATAAAAGTGGGATAACACTCTTCTTAGTGTAGCATTGATATTTATTTATATATATCAATTCTTTTGATATTTTTTACACATTTTTATTAAAATAATTGCTCAAAAATAAAGTTACTCTTCAAAAAAAATTATGCATCAATATTTATTTTATTTTAATTACACTTTTCCTAATTTTTAAAGACTGAAAAATTTACATTAAATTTTTATAAAATATCAAAAATAACCATATATAATTCCTATGATCATTAGTGCTATTAATTTCTTTTACCTCCTTCCCTTAATCTCATCATTAATATTATTTATATTATTTCCTTAAATCACTTATTTTCCTTTCTTTCTTTTATTTTTTTTATTCCTAGAAATATGTTATTATAACTTAATAAGAATTGCATAAAGTAATTTTACAAAATTTGCTTTGCCTTTTTTAATTTTTTTTTTGAATAATATTATACACTATCATTATTATATAATATATAATAATAATAATAAAGCTAAAATAAAATTATGCATCGATATTTATTTTACTTTAATTACATTTTTCCTAATTTTTAAAGACTGAAAAATTTACATTAAAATTTTATAAGAAAACAAAAATAACCATATATAATTCCTATGATCATTATTACTATTAATTTCTTTTACTTCCTTCCCTTAATCTCATCATTAATTTTATTTATATTATTTCCTTAAATCACTTATTTTCCTTTCTTTCTATTGTTTTTTTTTCCTTTCCTTTTATATTTTTATTCCTAGAAATATGTTATTATAACTTAATTGCAAAAAATAATTTTACAGAAAATTTGCTTTGCCTTTTTTAAAATTTTTTTTGAATAAGATTTATATAATATATAATAATATAATAATAAAGCTAAAATAAACAAGTGACATGACACTCTTCTTAGTTCAACATTCATATTTATTTGTTAGAACTAAAACACAATTTCGAAAATTAATGCTATAAATGTTTCTTTCCTCATAAGTACCATTTTCTCTCTCTCTCTCTCTCTCTCTCTCTCTCTCTATATATATATATATATATATATTTTTTTTTTTTTTAAGTGGTTTTTAATTTTTATTTAAAAAAAAAAAAACTTTGAACGCATTTGGAAAATACAAAAAGTGTTTTAATTGATTTTTTTTAAAAAAAAAGTTAAAAGTAAAAAATTGAGTGTTTCCAACTTATGACTTTTATATATCCTCTAACTTATAAGCTACTTAAAACAATTCAATACAAACACCCCCCTTATATTTAAAAGCCCAAAACATGAGTGGAAAAAAAAAACATTTGAAAATTATATTGAAATTCTATAATTTTTAAATGTTATTACGGTGTCAATTCTTTGCTAATATTTCCTTTTTCCTTTTGAGTTTTTCATTAGGTCATTACTCACTTTGTATGTTTTTTAATATCGATTTTGAATAGCATGTAATGATATTTTTTATGGGTTACATAGTGTTTAAAATAAGATTTAATGAGCAATTGACGTGATAGAAAATAAAGGAAAGAAAGAACGTAACGAGTAAAGAAGATGCAAAATATTAATATTACAATTTTTTTCATTCGAGATGCGATTTTAAATATGCAAAGTCCATTACAATTTCAACATCCCTAAAATGACCTTCGTATCTTTTAAGTAGGTATTCGGACATAGATTTAAAAAAGTAAATACTGTTATTTGTTTTTTTTTGGAAGAGGCAAATCCAATTCAAAAAAATAATTATCTTTTCTACTGATTATTTTTATGGTGTTTCACCTTATTTTGATGATTTACTTTATTTTTTGGTATCATTTGTTGATATATAAAAGAAAAAGTTATGGGTCTAAGTAAAATATTATTTGTTTCAGTGTAATTTTTGAAATACTAATATACCGTGCGAAGCGCGGTTCAGTTTACTAGTTAATTATAATTTTAAACAGTTCAGGGGTGATAAAATCTTTGTAAAGTTAAAGTGTGTAGTTGAGAATCCGACAATAAGTTGGGGCTATTTGACCATTTTCTCTTTCTTTGTCACCAAATAGTCATCAATTTTGTCAAAGCTAACTAAAAAGTAATTTCACAATTTTAATATTTTAGATCAAATTTGCCCTTCATCTCATCTCTTACAAATCAAATATATAAAGGTGAAAGAACGAGTACTTCAAGCCTTGACTTTGAGTTTCATCAAGTCTACACTCCGACAAGCCTTGTAGCAAGGGACATTTGTAGACACTGAAATTTTGTGGGACTCTATAAGACATGTTCGATTCCAGTTAATATTTTTGAAGGCTACTCTACCCTAAACCCTAGCTTACGCCTATATAAAAGGTAATATTTTCCCTTGAAGAGCATCTCGAATATCCCATAAATTCTTGGATATTCACATAGATCATGAAGACATCAAATATTGTCTTTTTCAAAGAAATCTTGAATTTCTCTTAAACCCTTGGAATATTCATAACGAGATTAAAATATGTTAGACTCTTCTAGATAATCAAATACTTTAAGAAAAATCACAATTTTTTTCATAGAGATCAAGTCCAAATCATCATAGTTCGAGAAATATATTACTAACGACCCTCAAATTATAAAGATCAAGTTTAAATCATTCTAGTTCGAGAAATACACTACTAAGAAATGAATCTTTCTCGCAATGAATAGAAAAATAATGGGATAGTTAATAGGGTAAGTAAATAACCTAAAGGTGAGTAAATAATAAGGGTCGCTTGGTAGCTGGATAGAGTTATGCAAGTATTAGTAATGTAGGTATTAGTTAAGTAGGGATTAGTTATACATGTATTAGTTATGGAGAGTTAGTTATACATGCATGCATTAGTTATGCAGGGTTTAGCTATACATGTATTGGTTATGCAAAATTCAGTTATGTATAGATTGCAATATATTTGTGAGTAAATTTTTTTTTCTTCATTTCAAAAGTTATTAGATGGGCTAATATTTATATAACCATTAAAATAACCAATTTTATAAATAACACAATAAAATTAAATAAATACCAATAGCTAAAACTAACAAAGTAAATAACAAATAACTAAAAATAATTAAGTAATTTGTATTCAATATGATTAAGTAATTAAGTAGTATGTAATTTAAATTAAACTAAATAATAGATAACGAAAAAATTTAAAACTTGTATTTTTAAGAAGAAAAAATTAAAACTTGTATTTTTAAGCAAAAAAAATTAAAATCTGTATTTTTAACTAAAAACAAAATAATTAACATGAATTTAAGCAAATAAACTAAGCAATTATCAAGACAAAAAAAACTCAAAGAAAAAAATGGTAGTGCCTTTTAAAATATGTATTAATTATTTGATTTGTTGTAAATTGATATATAGTTAAGAGTAAATTAATAGGGGTGAATGTGTGATTTACTATGTTAATACATGTATAACTAATACTCCATCCGTCCATTTTTATTTGTCATGTTGCGCTTTTCGAAAGTTAATTTGACTAATTTTCAAAGTTAAATTAGATTACATTAATTTAATATTATAAACAAAAAATTTAGATATTCAAAAATTATATGAAAAGTACTATAAATTGCAATTTTTTGCTTATCAATATGATGAAAAAATATATTGTAAAATGTTGTCAAAGTTTTTATAGTTTGACTCTAAAAATGGAAACTATGACAATATAAAAAGTTGACAGGGGTAGTACCCACATAACTTATTCCACCTTTTATCCCACATAAAGTACACATAGATTACCTCATAAGTTATACAAGTATTAATTATGTAGGATTACAAAAAACGCAACGAAACACCATATAAAAATAATACATGAATAACTTTTATACAACATTTGAAAATCTGCCAGCCAAACATTGTATAAAATTAATACATGAATAACTTTTATCCTATTTGCAAACCAAACATGGTATGTAGACATTGAAATTTTGTTGGACTCTACAAGACGTGTCTAATTCTAGTTGGGACTCTACATATGTGTTCAATTCCAATTAGGATTCTTGGAGGCTAAACCCTAAACCCTAGTTCATGCCTATATAAAGGGTATTATATTCCCTTGAAAATGCATCTCGAATAGCTCGAATCTTCCACAAAAGTTATGTAATATTCATAAAGAGGTCAAATCTAAATAATTTTTGTTCGAACGGCCCTCGAATCATGGATAAATCTTAGGAGAGTAGAATCAAGGGAGGAACATAATTGTATACCCGTGATGTTCATCAACAAAATCCATGTTTCTTTATATTTTATTGTGATTGTAATTTATTTTTTGTCGCTTTAAAATTTATTGCAAACAATATGATATTAATATATAAATAACCAAGTTATCCATCTATTAACTTTAACCTTATCCAGCTACCAAACGATCCGTAAGAGGTTACAAAGAATAATGGGAAAAATAATAGCCACTAACGAGTAAATTGGCATGTCACATGGAAATGGAACATATCAAATGGAGTCATCTGAATTAATTATTAAAATGCTCAACGACAATTCGTACCAAGTTTAAAAGTTTTTAATATTTTTCTTAAACTCTCTCATAAAAACATGCAAGTGGGAAAACAATGCATGGTAGCAGGACAACACAAATTATCTCAAAGTCCCCTTCAAATTTAATTTATAGAGCTACTAAATGACCACAATTTTGTGGCTAAAAAATGGCCACAAATATTTAAAAAGACCATACAAACCTTTTTTCTTTTAAATAAAGTTAATTTCTATTATTTTTTAAATTCTAAATGTAAATGCAACCAAAAGATTTATGTTGGGTAAGTTATAACAACACCTTCGTTCATCTTTTCTAGTATTTTATTTTATTTTTTCATCATACATATAGGTGTATCTTATTCAATATATGATAAGAAACCTTGATTTAGTAGTAAGATATGTAATTATCAAATCGGCATAACATAAAGACAACACTAACATTAGTGTGTGATTCACTTTGGTTACTTGTTAACTAGAGCAACTAAATGACCACAATTTTGTGGCTCAAAAACGGCCACAAATATTTAAAAAGACCATACAAACCTTTTTTCTTTTAAATAAAGTTAATTTTTATTATTTTTTAAATTCTAAATGTAAATGCAACCAAAAGATTTATGTTGGGTAAGTTATAACAACATCTTCGTTCATCTTTTCTAGTATTTTATTTTAATTTTTCATCATACATATAGGTGTATCCTACTCAATATATGATAGAAAATCTTGATTTAGTAGTAAGATACGTAATTATCAAATCGGCATAACATAAAGACATAACACTAACATTAGTGTGTGATTCACTTAGATTACTGTTAATTAGGGTCGACAAAAAATTAGTCGTAAGTTACTGTTAACTAGGGTCGATAAAAAAAATTAGTCATAGGTTACTTTTATCTAGGGTCGACAAAAAAAATAGTATTAGGTTACTGTTAACTAGAGTCGACAAAAAAAATTAGTGGTAGGTTACTGTTAACTAGGGTCGACAAAAAAAATTAGTTGTAGGTTACTGTTAACTAGAGTCGACAAAAAAATTCGTTGTAGGTTATTGTTAACTAGGGTCCACAAAAAAATTAGTCGTAGGTTACTGTTAACTAGGGTCGACAAAAAAAATTAGTTGTGTGAGAAAGAATCATCAAATATATATACTCTTGTACTTTACGCGAATGATCAAATTTACCCTTACATAAATTTTACTTTAATAAAATTTCAAAAAAATAAATTAATTTTTTTTTCCGTTAGCCAAAAAGAGTATATTTGTACCATTTATGTAACGACGATAGGAGTGTATATGTGAACAAATTTTTTAACGAGGGATATTTCAATTTTAAATCGCAAAATTAAGAGATATATTAGTTCTTTTTTCCTTTTTATAAATTTTGGATTTGATGTTGTTAGTGTACTTATCTTTCAATTCAAATTATAAACTTTATCTTCTAATTGTCAATTCAAATTTTATATTATTTATAGAATTCCTATGTGCAACAACTTCCCTCAAGTATATATAGTTACAACTTAAGACAAAAGAGAGCTATATCTCTTGTCTTGTTTTCTTCTTTAATTTAATATATGGAAAATTACCAATATGAGAAGAAGCCAAGAGTTATGTGCCTCCATGGCCATGCAACTAGTGCTAATATATTGAAGAAAGAATTGGAACTTGGTTGGCCACAATATTTACTTGATAAGCTAGATTTGGTTTTCTTGGATGCACCTTTTTTACTTCAAGGTAAAGTGGATGCTCATGACATTTTTTATCCACCCTACTATGAATGGTTCCAAGCTACGGAGGTTCTTCTCCTTTATTGCTGTTTTCCATTTTCTTTTGGATGGTCAATTAAGCAGGTTTTATCTTGAAATATTGCCTTATAAATAAAAGCTAGAACTTGTGTCTGATAAGCAACAAAAACATAAGTTCTAGTTTTTTTTTTTTCCTTTTATGATCAATTGAGTAGGTTCATTATCTTGAAATATGTTAAACTTCTGTCTTATAAGCAAAATTAATTTATGTTCACAATTTTTGCCTGATGAGTAACAAAAGGTTTGCCTAGCAAAATTGCTTAAGCGTAGCGTAATTTTAAAAAAAACAACTTTCACATATATCAAACATAAAAATCATATTTGTATGTTATAATTATAGTTTGCATAATTGCGCTCCATAGCAAATTTTATGTTTGCTATGGATCTTTTGTTTTGTATAATCCGCTAGATACATCGATCCAACTTTATATAAATTGTTCAGTTTGTATAAATTCATTTATACATTGTAATTTGTATAATAAGATCTGTATTTGTATAATTTTAAGTGTATAGGATGAAAATATATGTATTTGTATTTGTATATACACTTTTCTCTCGCTTTATACAAACACAAACACATTTTATACATTTGTATACCGGATGGGTAATTGTATACCGAAAATGAACCAAACCAGATGGCAAAAAAAAATGGGATGTTTGCTGCGAATTACAAATAAAATAAATTATGGCTATAACATTTAATTTGAATTAATAGTTTGTAATTTCATACAATTTTCCCTTTTAAAAATAATATAAATTTTGGCTTAGGATATGTACTAGATACAAAAGTATGGACAATTTCGGGTTCAATATATATTATTTTTTATTTGTTTTGATTTTATGGTTTTGTTGTTAATTATTTTTATAATATTTTAAACGTTCTTTTTAAATAATATATGTGGCACGTATGGTATTTTGAGAGTTAGTCAATTTTTTTTATATATTTTAAGTACGTAATTTTAAAATATTATATGTTATTTTCCATGTCCCAATTTATACGTGGCACATGTGAAATTTCAAGAATTAATCAAATTTTTAATATGTTATTAAATACTTTAAGTTGTATAGTACTCTTAACGTAATTTTCAAATAATATATATATATATATATATATATATATATATATATATATAAATATGTGTTAGCCATATTGTCTCAATTTATATGGCACATGTGAAATTTTGAGTGTTAGTCACATTTTAATATATTTTTCAGATATTTTAGGTTGATAATTATTGTGCTTTCACTTTTTACATAGCTTAAATTTAAAAATTAATCAAATTAAATAATTTAACTAAATATTTAGAAAAGCATATTCAAATTCTAAATTTTTTTTGTGAAATGTATGCTAAGGTTTGAACCGGAGAACCTTTGACATATGATGTTAAGCTCCAACCAACAGGTCAAGTAGATGAATTTTTGGTGAAGCGCACAGCTGAAGGATACATGTTGACGCATAGTTGTGTGCTTATTGCCACTTATATATTAGTAGTCAGATATGTGTCAAAAAAATCTACTAAATATGAGCAAATACTTTAAGTATTTACCAAATAAATTTGATTGAGATCATCAACTACATATTTAAATTAATAAATTAAAATCTTAAATCTGCTTTCGCAAAGAAATATATAATAAGTATTATAAATCAAATTAAATATATATTTCAGATGACACACTTCAATTCAAGCCCTCTAGATTTTGAAATCGCAAATATTACGAGAGGACTTAAAGAACGATTTCAAATTAGAAATCTTAAGAAGAGAAGTTTGAATATTTTTGGATGATATATATTTATAGCTCATCAATTGCTTGGTTAGCCAAACTTCTGGTTAGAATTATCTACATACCATAGTTATAGCAAGTAAAAAAAATTCAATATACATTTTTTATGAATAGATACATATTTTATGATAAATGAATAATATATGTTTTCATCAAGTGTCATAACATTATATTGTAGGACTACAAGGAAATTTACAATTTTGAAGAATGTATTCAATATGTTGAAGCTAACATGGTGAAGTATGGACCATTTGATGCTGTTTTAGGTCTCAGTCAGGTCAGTATTATTATTAATTTCCTTATTGCATTCAAAGTATTGAAAACACCATGAACTTGACATAAATTATTAGTTTCATTTTCGAACTATTGACAGCCTTAATTAATTAAAAACACCTTTTACATGAATAAATAAACTTAGATACACCCCCGATTTGTACATGACATAGCAAGTGATTTCAAACTTTTGTAGGAGCATGCAACTCTTAATAAAAAGTCGAGAAAAGTGTTGAAAACATCCCCCTAAAGTTGACGAGAAATAAGAGTGTATTTTACTCATATAGCATTTAAGTTCAGTTGGTTAAGTAAAGAAGTATTTTTAAGATTATGTAGTTTGAGGATGAAACCAATAATTCGTACTGTTTTCAATACTTCTCTCGGTGTTATATAATTATATATAAGTTAATCAGAAATTTCATTATATATTTCTTTATGTGATTTTGATATTTGTTTAGGGAGCAATTGTAGCTGCATCAATGCCTGGAATGCAAAGGGATAGAGTGGCTCTAACCAAAGTCCCAAAAATTAAATTTGTGATGTTAATAGCAGGGTCCAAATTTGGAGGAATCTCATTGGGATGTCCCAAGCTTGCTTCTAATGCATTTGCATATCCAATTGAGTGTCCATATTTACACTTCATAGGTACTTTTCTTGGGCCATTAAAAAAAAATACATCTTAATATTTTTTATTTGTCTGTTTAAAAAAGAATTAGAATCCACTTCAGTGATCTTTGCTTCAGTATTCCTCAATGGTAGTTTGAGATGAGAAAATAGTTAAATGTTTTTTTCAATCTATTAACGAATTCCCAATTACATAATTATATTTCATGGGAATCCTATTACTCTATTGGACAATATAAAACTGTAATTATAACAGAAATATAATAAAAATACTTATTACATATCTTTTGCTTCTTATTCTCTCAAAGAGAATGAAATGCACTCTCTGTGTCAACTTAGCACTTAAGGGGTAATTTGTTCCATTTTAGAGTAGTACAGAGAATAATAGGATCGACCCCTTTGTAAAGTACAAGTATATAGTTGAAAATCTAATAACAGACTAGGACCGATTTGCCTTTTTACCCGTTCCATATACATAAAAGCTGAATTTCTAATTTTAGGGGTACAAAAATATATTTATATTTACTTTGAATCTCCTAAATAAGATAAAAAAACTTAATTTAATATTTTACGAATTTTAATACTCCTCAAGTTGGTGCGTAGGAGAAATTTTATTTTGAGTCTCACATGCCATCTCATACTTATGGACGATTTTATTATTATAAAATAATAAATTGAAAACAACTTTATCGTATCAAAAAACATAATTATGATGATCATTTAAGTAATTAATTTATTTTTATTTTTATGTGTTGTACAGCTGAAAAGGATCCTCGTATACTAAATGAAGAAGAACTAGTGGGGTGCTTCAAGAATCCTGTTGTGATTCACTACCCAGAGGGCGTCAAAGTACCAAATCTAGGTAATACTTAATTACTGTTAAATATGTTTTTTTAGACGTAATTACTAGTGAGGATTATATTTTTAGCAAATTAATGTCGGTAAATGTTTTAACCCTTTTTGTTAAGTTGCATATTTATTACCGCTAAAAGTGTTTTTGCTATATCTAGAAGTTATCTCTCTAGTTAATGCATCATCAATTTTCTCTTTCTATGTAAAGATTATACTCTACTCCCCCGTTCCATATTAGTTGATCACTTTCCTTTTTACGCGCATATTAAGAAATTATAAATAAGAGGGTAGTTTTACCAATTTACTTCTTTGGAACTTAACAAACAAGTGTGCATAGTTTCATAAAAAAATTAATTGCAAGGGTAGTATGAGAAAAAATCAATTACTCCATCCGTCCCTTTTTATATGTCACATTTTTACTTTGCATTTGCATTAAGAAATGATGTAACTTTACCCTTCTACCCTTATTTAATTTTTTTGGAACTCAAGTTTTCAATCAATGAATATGAATTAATTTATTTTGATTAATTAACTTAAGCAATGAACATGAATCATTTACTTAGCTTTTCTAAGTTGGTCAAATGTATATTTTCAAGGCTAATAACTCACAAGGGTAAAAAAGGAATAATATGGTAATTTATGCATTGATTTTATGAAATGACAAGTATTATGTACCAACTATTTATAAAAAGAGATGACATATAAAAAAGGACGGTGAGAGTAAAGTTTTCTTGATTTAGTTATAAGGTAATAATCAACTAATAAAGGACAGATGGAGTAATTATTATTGTAGCTAGGTTGTCTTAACCTGATGGTGTGGAATACTCCTTCCGCCTCTATTTATTTGTTAAATTTTGACTTGACACACCTATTAAGAAAATAATTATTAATATAGTGAATTTAATATTTTACTTCAATTGATTGATAAGGTCCCAAACATATTTATTTACTTGCTAATTTTCAAAGATATAAACTCAATGTTAATAAATTGAGGATACTGTTGGGAGTAGTTGTTCACTATAACATAAATCTTCTTCTTTTCTTTAAGAATTAAATAATTAAATTCTAATAATTTTATGTGTTTATCATTCAGATGCTGAAAGAACAAAAACTGTGATAGAATTCATCAACAAAGTGAAGAAAATCAAGATGCCATTGCAGGGAAACTCAACATTGTAACAACAAAACTAGCAAATGTAATTTGTGACTATAATTTAAATTTAAATCCATTTAGTTTGAAGACAAATTAATAAATTTGCCCAATAATTTTGAATTGGCCTTTACACTTTTTGATGTAATAACTTAAACAAATTATCTTTTCTGTGAAATTTTAATTTGGTATTATTTTGTTGCATTTCTATTTGGTATAGTTATATGAACTACAAATTTTAGTACTATGCTTAGGTTCATGACTATGTTATACAAGTTACAACCTATCATGTCTTTTCCTATTTAGTATTTTTTTATTTTTCATGTCCTGTCCTGTCCCGCTCCGTTTAAGCAATTTTTTCACTGTCCTTCCCTATTAACGATGTGCTCTGTCGCCTTATTGCCATCTCTATTTTTGTTAAGAAAAATATTGGCTAGTATACATTTTCAATTGTACAAGTGTATTCATTATAGCAATTTGTTTGCTATGTTTTTAGTATATCAATCGATGCTCAAAAATAATAATAAAAAAAATCAATCGATGCTCTTTAAAATTTATAAGTCAATTTTCATTTAATTTTTTTATATACTATTGTTAATATATAAATCTTAAACTTATAGATTAATGACATTTGTCATTGCCGGTGAAGCCATGGGCTTATGGCTTCAATGCTAGTAGTATTTGGGCCTTATATGGGATTTGAGTGGGCTTGTATAGGCCCAATTGAAATAATGTTGATTTATTTATCTAGGAACAAGAATTGGTTCCCACTCACTACCTTTTTTTCTCGTGTCTTTAATAATGCACTCATATTCTTGAAATTCAAGATCCGCCTCCAACGGTGAAAGGTTTGAAAAACTACCAACTATGTTTCCATGAATAGTGTTGAGAAAAGGCAAAGAGTCAATGTTTTTTACTATATGTGTGGAAGCATGAATTGAATCATTTCATACAGTTACCCTATTTTTAGCACTGAATTGATTCTTTCTTTTAATTTTTTAGATTACAAAAAATGGGGCCAAAACCTACTATGCATGTAATGGAAGTCATTGATAACCCTAAGCACAATATGTGGTACTTTCGGCCTAAGTTGCTTGGACTCGAGGGTGGGCGTTCGATATGGGTGCGGATTTAGATTTGGGGATATGGATCCATGTATGTGACTCTGCCAATAATCATAATAGTCTTTGACTATGTTTTTAAAAGACATAATACATAAACATGACCCTTAACTTGGCTTCAACGGACAACTATGCCCTCCAACTTTGAGTGTGCACAAGTAGACACTTAAACTTATATAAAATTGAACAAGTAGACACACGTGTCCTACATGACATAATACATATAGGACGCCACGTAGGACACAAAATTGTTGATCACGGTTTGATTTTCCCACCTTGTAATCCTCTTCCCCTACCCCTAAATTTTCTTTAATAAAATTAGAGTAATTTTAAAACTTCTTCAAGAATACGTAAATAAGGAAAAATCTAAAAAAAAAAAATATTATTTTTTCTTAATTGTGTAAATGAGCAAGATAGAATATGACTCATCTAACTCAATCAACTTTAGATGAATTGGATTGAACTAGAGATATTGTCATGGCGGTTAAATTTGAGCACACAAATCAAATCAGTCAATCTAAAATTAAGATAATTTGAATTAAATAATTCAACCCATCCATTTAACACTTTTACATATATACATCGAACTAGTTTAGTGCATGGGTGTGCAGTGAAGGGCTGATAGTATTTAATTAATTCATATTTTATGGAAATAGTGTTGTCTTGACCTTTTATCTTCACATGGCAAAAATAAGGTTACGTACATATTAATATTTTTTTCTAAATTCTTTTTTGTGATATATATATTACATCAGATATGTTATTGTTGTTACTTGTTATAGTATTGTCTTGACCTTTTAGACAATACTACATATGTTTTACTATTATTTTTCTAACTCAAAAATTTGTCATCCTTATTAAAAAAATTCTTTTTTTATTTCTTTTTGAATATTTTCTTAATCCTATAACTTTACTTACTTTTGAATGTTCAAAATGGAACATGTGGGGACTACAGCAACATAAACAGTACTGTCATGCATTATAATATTCCCACATGTTTGATTTTCTTGTGCGTACTTATTTTTAATTGTTGCTAATATATCTTCCATTCGTCATTAAATAATAATATCAATATATACATTTAATGTAATTTCACAAATAATATTTAGAGATTAGTGCATCCGTCGTTTTATTACTATTTTTGAAAAGGAGGGCTACAATATGAAGACTTCCCATGGAGTCAGTCATTCTAATTAATATTACTCTCGCTAAACAAAATGTATACCAAAAAAAAAGATATAGTTAAATTTGTTATAAAATTAAAGACACACGTCTCAATTTAACTCGTTGATTAGTCAACTTAATTATTTACTTAAGATAACTCAAGAAAAATCTAGAATATTTCAGAGTTGTAGAGAATTGAAGGAAGATTTCTAGAATGAGTATTCTAGATAGAAGTATTCTAGAAAAGATAGTTCTAGAAAAAGATAGCTAAGAATATTCTAGAAGAGAGTAGTATATATGTATCTCTCTAGATTCTTCTATCACCTCCTATAAATAGAAATAGAAGTGGTTCATTTGATATGTAAGTAAGTAACCAAGTAAGTAAGAAAGCAAGAGAGCAAACGTAACAAGTGTGAGTGCTCAAGTAAGGAGTGTTGCTGAAGCAAGCAATAAGTGTGATCAAGCCTCAAGGGTGAAAGACTTATATCGGACGGACTTATAAGCCTTAATTTTAAATGGACTTGAAAAATTCTATCCCAACCCTACCCCAATAATGGGTTGGGTTAGGCCGGCCCCATGGGCTATGTTCATTTTTACGGCTCTAGTTGGAACTTTGATTTTTCAATCCGTGAACTTTGGAAGTTGAAATTTAGAAGAAAATTTACCCACAGCAACCTTCCTATTGCCGAATCAAAGCTTAACAGTTAACTCATGCAATATCTAAGTACCTAAATAATATTAGAATCAAAACAGTGTGCACTTAAAAAAAGTGTAGGAGTAACATCAATACAAACATTATGTTGATATGTATCATAGACCGACAAAGATTAATAACAAGTATATAACTACAATTATAAAGAGAGTAAACAGATTCATTACACATAGTCGAACAATAGAATTACAAATCATTGGAGTCATCATAAGTCACTAATATATTTGTATGTATATGAATATAACTACACGTCATCCTTCTAGCATATCATAAAATTATCACTCACTGAATAATTCGCAAGTACACAACAATCAAACCAACATTTTGTGTATATAAGTGTATATATTTATATAAATATAGGTTTGTTCCCTTCTCAACACACTTGTCGGAATACAAATAAATCAATAGAATCATGAAAATCATGTTCATCCTGACCTTACAGTTGTACAATCTCAGCTTCCTGTCAGCAATCTCTACACTTTCTCAGAAATCATAAGTTTCACTCTCATCTATACACATATGTCAAAGAGTCTTAATCTTGCCTATCTAGTCATGAACTGCAAAGGACCCTAGGTGTCCATGTAACGTACTGACGTAGTACACGATCTAACTACACAAATAACCTATTGTCTGTGAGCTTACATCAGACTCAATTACTTATTATCAAAATACATAATGTATTTTTAACGTATCCGCGTATCTCAGTATGTCAACTTCTATAATTATCTCCCAAAATAATACATTAAGTATAAGATAATCACAAGTGCACAATTCATAATATCATAGTCAATTCAACGATTCACATGTTTATTCGTGCGAGTATTCATCAACTCAATCATAACCAAACACAAACTATGTTCGAAGGACAATTAACATCTAATACAACCCATATCACATATCACAAACTAAGCAAATTCTAAGTCTAAGTAAATCGTAATTTACTTCAATCAAAGTTAAATCGTTTGAACCTTCCCTTTTTTAACCGCCTCAAAATGTTCAAAGTCTAAGACAAACAAAATATAATAACACTTTAATCATCTATTTTCTCATAGGAAGGTCTTTGGTGTTCGATCCCATCTAATTCTACCCTTTTGAAGGTCTAACTATTTACTTAAAATTAGTTAATATTTGATCAAATTAAGGATTTACATGATCATACTAATTGCATGCATGAAGTCTCAGCTTGAGCGGTTCATATGCTTGAAAATCTCATTTTATGGAATTTTTAGGATCCTTAATATCATATAATGACTTTATTCATAATTTTATGCTAGAAGGAAGAACTTAAAATATTAAAATAAAAACTAATGCGTACTTAAATTAAAGGTCTACGAGTCCTCTTTCAAACGCCACCAAGTTTGTTCCATTTTGAGTTTGAAGTAAAAAGTTATGCTCGTTTCACGGATGGCTATACGACCGGCGAACCGTGGAGCCCTAAACAGTCCGTGAAGCCTTTTTTTTAAGGCACTCTGACATTTTTTCAGATGGAGTCATTTTGGTCTTTCTCATATGTCGTTTTAATCCCTATTCTAAGACTAAACCATGATGTTTTCACTTGATTAAGGGCGTTGAAAGTGTTACCCACACTACAAGAAAAAGACGTAATAAGGACCAAGATTTAGCCACGAGTCATAAATGTGGTCCCTTAAGGTATACTTATAGGGATGATAAATTATTTTTTTGGTCCTTAATTTTATTAATCTTTTTTCTGAAAAATCATTTATCCCGTCTCTAAATGAAAATTTCAGCGGGACAAAAATGTGGCAGTCTAAAAATTACTATATCTCTCTCAAAGCCCTAAAATCCATAATCCTCATCGCGTTAAAAGCGTTACAACAACAAAGCCTTTTAGATCTGGCTGATGAGTAAGTTCTTCTTCCATCAAACTTGTCTCCTCCTTCTTTTCTATGAAATCAATTTTTTCTACTTCAGTTCTTTGTTTATCTCTGTTGGGTTTAAATATTAGGGTTGCGATAATCTTTTGATAGTGTTGGGTTTAAATATTAGGGTTGCGATAATCTTTTGATAGTGTTGGGTTTAAATTGGGCTTTGATGTCTTCTGTTTTCTTTCTTGATGGGTTGTTTTGTTAAGACTGCCATTGTGATTTATTTTTATAACCATTAGAGGCTCTGATTAGGCAATTTGGTAAAGTCAAATTAGATTTCAAACAAAATATTAGATGAGAAAGAAACAACGATGTGATGTGAATTTTTTATTGAAGAATTGCATATTTACTCATTGTATCTGATTATTCAGTAACATTTTTATTGGGGTGACAGACTCTCCTTTTGAAACTTTTCATTGTCTATATTTGTGTTTATCTGTCAAAAACTGTCCCCTTCAACTACTTGTAGGATAATTTTTGACTGCTGAAAATTGTTAAGAGGCAAAACATTTGCATCAGTATCTATTTTGCTACTTACAGTTCCTACCCTTCAATATATTATCCCATTGATGGTTGGAGAAGTGTTGCTGAAAGTTTATTAACTTCAATTGAAATATTTATTAATAGGTTAAGAAATGTACTCTAGTTTGTCTAAAATTATTTTAGTTAATTATGGTACTTGTACTGTACATGCTGATATCTTGTTTATAATGAAGTGCATGTTTTGGCTACAATTTATGGTTTGGATCTTCATTTCAGTTTTGCTGTATATGAATTCCATTCCATAACACCATTTAACTTTTTGGACACTAATAAATACGAGAATATAATACTAATTATCTCTGGATAGATTCAGTAGTGATGTACAATCATGAAGCAAAGGAAAAAAAAACAAAGATGAAACTAGATGTAATCATCAAATTAGCTCTCCATCATCTCTTTTTTTTTATTTTAGATCATAAACTCTAAGATCCATAGTAGAAAGGCAACAATGACATTGAATATTTTTTATGTTCATATTACAATAAATACACAAAAGGAGCAACTCTAGCAATGAAGTCAACACTTACCCTCTGACAACTACTACTCTCCAAGGACAAAGTTATGGAGATTTTGTAAAAATAGCAGCTCCAACACTAGTCTAGAAAACAACTATGCATTGTATAAAGAGGCAAATGAATCAATTTTGTTCCCTTTTTCTTCACTTGAGAACCCAGGAGAGTGAAGTGGATTTTATATTTGATTACTAGATTTTTTAGTTGCAAATTGAATATAAATTAGGGACTAGATTGATGGTTGATAAACTGGTTGTGAAAACTAACGACCATCTGCAAACAGGTTAATGACCAGCTAAAAGCTGGCCGCAAGAACTTATATCGACCTTCAATGTAGTCCCTAAAATTGTCAATTAGGTACCAGGAATTTCGTCCCTAAAAGCTTTTTAAGGACCGGTTTAAAGCTGGCCGCAAAAATTCTTTCATGACCACCAATTATATCTCGTCCTTGTTGACACCCAATTTTGGCTTAACAATTTCAAAATTCGTAACTTTTAAGTTTTATTTATTTAATTGTTCAAAATAATTTTTTTATAATTTTTATCGATAATTATCTAAATTTAGGATTTTTTTTATTAGTTAATTTTAAAATTACATTTTTACATGTCATTAGTTACGTTTATTATATTTTTTAATATTGATTTTATTATTTATATTTGTTAATATTCATTTTGATATTTTGCACAGTTTAGAAATTCATTCAAATATAGATAAGTTTTAGTATACGACTATTTTATTAACTAGTGATTTTGGCCCATGATTTTTATATAATGATATTGTAATTTTCTATTTAACCTATTTCTTAATCATTGAGTGCGGGGTAAATTATGGTTGAGGAGGTAAGAATTTCCTAAAGGACAAAAACCCTAATTTTTCCTCCCTTAGCCGCCACAACCCAAAACCCAACCACCCATTTTATCCGGTAAACAACAACCGGAGGTTGCTTCGATCAACACCCAAACGCCTCCATTTTCTCAAACCAGTGGCCACTAAGATAGCCACCAGAACACCTACCCAGCGAGAATCATCAAAGCCACCACAAACCCAACATGCATTTTCCGACCCCAAACCCATTCACTCTACTTCTCCGGCAAAACCCAACCGGAGAACCACCATATTTATTTGTCATTTTGTTAATATAGTTTGTTTGTTGTGTTGGGTTGAGTTTTCTTTATTTTATTCGTTTTTACTCCTACATTTAATTAGCTTTTTTTTTGTTTACTGCAAATGATTCTGAAAGTTGCATTTTGCATTTTTGTTTATTCCAGTGCTGGTATTAATTATTGAGGTTCTTGTTTTATTACTTATCAATTATTTTCTCCTCTCTTTACTATTATTATTATTATATTCTTTGTTACTTTAAGGTTTTGTGGGTATATTATTATTTAAAATTCTATATGTCATGGTTGAATAATGATTATGTGTTCATTTTTATGTATTTATTTTATCTTAATTATAACCTCGTTATCACTGCTTCTTGCTTTCTATTTTGAGTTATCTTGCATTGTTTTCATCATAGCACTATTGTTGTTGATTTTAAATTATTGTGATGTTTTATTTCTCTGTTACTATTTTCATTTGAGTTGCTAATTATATTTTAATATTGTTATTTTATCACTTTTATTTCCCTTTATACACTTATGTCATTAATAATGTACAAAGATACTACAATATAATGTGGCCAATGAAAAAATCTCTCCGTTGATTTTTGAGGCCTCCTCATTTTAAAAGACGGAAATTTAGTTTAAGTTCATATTTGTTACAAGTTGAAATTGGCCAATGAAAAAATCTCTCCGTCGATTTTTGAGGCCTCCTCATTTTAAAAGACTTAAATTTAGTTTAAGTTCATATTTGTTACAAGTTGAAATTGGCCGATGAAGAAATTTCCGTCGATTTCCAAGGCCTCTCATGTTAATAAGACGGATTTTTTTATTTTGAATTTATTATTTAATTCATTTACTTTTATTCGTATTTATCTACCACTAACACTTTTACTAAGTATTTTTATAGGTACCCCGAAATCGCTTTTCATCAAAGTCATTCGAATAAAGTTCGAATACTATATTCATTATTATGTACATTGTTGTCGATAGGCAAATATTAGGTCGTTTCTCATATTACTTGTTTGTTTTATTACTTGTGTATATTGCATGTTTGTTATATTTGTATACTATTTTTACCTCCTCCTCAATTTGAAAAAAACGAATTCAGTCGGGACCCACAGTTGTGGATTTCGAAGGATGCCTAACACCTTCCTTTCGAAATAACTTGAACCTCTTACCTAGAATCTTGATTTCGTAGATCATTTAATTGGTTTCCTAGTTTTTTCCAAAATTAGGTGGCGACTCCTTTAAAATTCGTTTATTCTTAAAATTCTTTTAAAATTGAGTTAATTGATCATTTTTTTAGTCACCGCGACGTTTCACCCTATTTGAATACAACAGTCCTTAATGACCTTTAGCGGCGAAGGCTATTGGGACCGGGTGGCGACCAAATTTTCTAGACCCTGTAGACCTTTAGGGACCAAAAACGCACTTTTAGGGACTATTTTTCCCTTCGCTATTGAGCAGTTTTCTTGTAGTGTCAGTTCTTTTACATTCATTAACACTTCAAGTCATTAGAGCAATGTTCCAAGAGGAGAAAAACTAGGGTTTCAAGCGTTCTTCGAGCTTCGTCAATTTCGCTAAGAACTTTGTTCTTCCAGGTATGTAAGGATATCATAGTGTTGGACTAGTTCGTCCTCACGCCCTACATCTACTTTCAAATCAGTAAAAGAGTAATCTGGGGTTCTATCCTTATATTTGAGTATTCTTAAGATGAGTTGATGTTGAGTTCTGTGTTCTTGATTCTTTTTGAAATTTCATTCCTAATTATTGAATTGCTATAGTTTTGCATTGAGATTCTTGAGTTTATTTGTTCATGTCTATATTTCATCATGAATACTATTAATTGAGTATTCTTGAGATGAGTAGTATCGTTGAGTTCTGAGTTCTAAGTATTGAGTTTTTCTATATTGTTTTGAGATCCTCCATTTAGGTTGTTCATGTCTATATTTCAGCATGAACCCTATTTTGAGAATCTTTTAAAGCCAATATTTTTGTTTGAAACTGAGTTTTGAGAAAATAAAGAGGAGTATTAGAAAGAGTTTTAGCCAAGATTTGAGCAAGAGTATAAGGGAACTAAGTATTTCCCAAGTGTTTTATTTTTACATGAAGAAAGAGTGTATTATTTTGAGAAAAGTAAAAGAATTTTTAGAAAGATTGAGTACAGAGCAGTTACCTCTTAAAAGGCTTTTTTGAGTAGTTATCTAACCCAGATAAAATGTTTTTACACTGAGCAAAGAGAAACCTTGTTTTCTAAATGAGCAATGAGTTTTGAGATATTTCAGAGCAGTTACCTCTTTTAAGAGGATAATTTGAGCAATTATCTCAAACCATAGAAAAGGTATGTTTTATACATTTGAGCATCAATATATATATTATTGAGAGTAGTATTAAACACCGATATAGGGATGAGTTCAGACAACTCAAAATACTCATAAATCATATCTTGCCAATATGGGTACAAATTCTACATTTTAGATGAATCTTTATTGCTTAGTGGATACACTTAGTTGAGAGGTCTCATACCTTGACAAGGTATAGGGCAGTTTTGACAGTGTGAGCAAGACATTGTATCATCACGTAGGTCATAGTGATGGTTGTCGGTTAGAGAATCTCCCAATAAAGTTAAAGTGTATTTTAATATATCACTTATTATGTTGAGTTCAGAGATGAGTAAGTATTTTGTAAAGCTTTAGATGACTTAACTCCTATATTTCTTTGCATTCAACATATTGTTATCTATTGCAGTCCTTTCATTCAGTTATTTTGCTTCGGCTATATTACACATTCGTACATTCAAATGTACTGATGTCATTCGACGTGCATCTTTTTTATGATGCATATACAGGTGTTCATGATCATCAACAGACGCTTCGTTGAGATTACTCTACACTTCAACTAGTTTTTGGTGAGCCTCCTTGCATTCCTGAGTACTTCACATTTACTTTCTAGTTAGTAGTTTTGAGATGTCGTGCGTCTTGTCCCGACATCCTTCTTTAATAATAGAGGCTTCATGGATAGACAGAGTCGAGTTGTCTCTCAGTATTTACTTTCTTTTGAGTTGTTCTACAAACTATAAGTATTGCTATTGGGTATTTTCTAGAATTTATGAGATGAATTTTTGAGTTTAAATGATTCAATTCTGCCTTAAGCCAATTATTGCTTAAGTGAGTCTTCCACTAAGTAGTTAGTCAGGCCAATGGTTCGCTTGGGGATAAAAAGTTGTACTTCTCGAGTGTCGGTCATATTTAGGGCGTATGCTCGGAGCGTGACAATACCAAAACTCAGGAAAAAATGTATGATGTATGTGTGTATTCACACTGACACAGTTCGTACGAAAACAACTAAGACAAACAAACGTGAATTTTCAACTTTCGGTCGCATGCATTAGAACAAATTCCCAAAACGATAAACTTGCGAGAAAAAATAAATCAATTTCGCATATAAAATAAATAAGGCTCCTTAAAGCAGATGTTTGTGATCTTTTTCCCTTTTAATCTAAATTTTGTGTAAATAATTTTTTTTTGAAAAATATATTATTATATCGGTGATAGGGGGGAGAGAGAGAATGAAAAAAATGATTATAATGTGAGAAATTGAACCCTCGCCAATAAGGTGAAAGTGTGATGATAAGAACTACTAAGCTACTAAGATTCTATGTTGAAATAACACTTAAATGTGTACGAGGTCAATAATGCTTTACGAATGTATTTTAGTAGCTTAATAATTAATTTTTATAAGGAAAAGGAGAAAATATATATACCCCTCACATTTGTGATTTAGAGCAGATAAATCACTCGATTAAAAAATGGTACATATGTATCTTCGGCGTCTAACAAATGTTTATATTTACTCTTTTTGTTAATAGAGCTATATTTACTTAATTAAGAAATAAAACAAAAAGCGTCAAAAGTACTTTTAAACTACGTAAAATTGATCAAAAATGTCATTAGTTAATAGTTTGATTTAAACATATCTTTATCGTCAATAGTTTGGTCCAAAAATACCTTTGTGGTTACTTAATGGGTTAGTGATGATCAACGTTATTTGAACCTTTTCGTGAATAGGGTCATTTTTAATTTTGTCAAGTCTTGTGTGACCTCACATTCATCTCAATATCCGCATTTTTACGACACTCGTCTTATAAATATCTTTGACTTTAGCGGCTCAACATTCACTCTCATATAACATTGTTGATTTTATAATTGTTCTATCGAAATTATTTTTCAATTCAGCAAGCAGTTCTCGAATTCAACTATTCAATTTTGATTTTTGGTGTAAAGTGATTGAATAGAAGGTTACATGTTTGAATCATTAAAGTATTTTAAGGTGGACTATTTACAACACCATTTAGGGTGCGATCTTTTTTAGATCTTTATCATAAAAGATATTTTATGTATCGAACTGTCTTTTTATAGATTGATTACCAACATGTATAGAATTTCTATCCATCCTCCCTTTAGCAGCCACAAGGTGAAAAAAAAAAAAAAGGTAAAAAATTTATACATGTTACCTGACAATTGATTAATTTTTTGTTGCATTCATTTGTATAATGATATATCTCAAATTTCTCAACTGCAGCACACCACAATTAAATTCCCTGTGTGCGCAAAAGCCTGTCATATTCTTAATTACAAATTAAAATAAAGTTTTCCAATTAATTAAGTGATTAATTCTAAAATTCCATATCAAATGACAAATACTAATCAACAAATCCTCTGTAACCCATGCCCTTTTATACACTTAAAAAAAGGTCTTTGTTCTTTGTTTTATTTATGTTAATCAGAAAAAGTTAACACAAGCAAAATCTATGTAACATTTCGAATGAATGTTACTAATGGAACATGTAGTAAACAAGTAATACCTATTCTTTTTTTTGTTGATCGTTATTTCAATTAATTGGATGTTTGAGCATTCAAAAAAATTCGTGAGTTCTTCGTATATAATAAAATATCTTTCGTCTCCTTTCATAACTATTTAGATTTCCCATCGAACTCTTCAATCTAGCTAATTCAAGTTTTAATCGTTATAGTAGTATCTCAATATGGTAGGTTGTTCAAATTGTGAGTATATAAACGACTTGTATATCGGTTGATAATCCATATAAGAAGATATTCTATGTAGAGCATAAATATATGTATTAAATTGCAACAAATAATACATATGAAATCATAATTCCAAAAATACAATCGATTAAGTACTAATAACCTTAAAAATTGAATTCATAGAACTTAAATCCTGATTTCGATATAATTAGACTCCATTATTAATAGAAACAAGATCTAGTTTCACACATCTAATATTTTTGAGATCCACATAGTAATTTCTTTTAATATCTTGTTTTCGGAATTTCTTTTTTAAAATAACTTAAATTCATTGACAATATACTGTCAGAGACTAAACAATCTATCATTCAGGTATTTAAATTCAAATCTGATAGAAATCATAATGGAATTAATTATAAATAGTTTAACATTCATCTAAACTGATCAACAAGAAGATTACCCTTCAAACTCTTAAAGGGTGGCCATATTGATTGATGGTCTAGTTACAAATACTAGTTTTTTTTCGGTTTTCGATATCCGTTTTGAGACATCAAACTAATTTCAATACCGCTAACTCAGTACAATTTTTATGATTTCACCTAGTGTAAAACCCATTCAAAAGAAAAAAATATTACCGGATACTAGTATCTTATCATCCTCAGAGCTCGAATATGTAAAATCATATTCATCTCATCATCACCTTTGACTAGGGGTGCACAAAATCGAATAGAAAATCGAATCAAACCGCAAAATCGAGTCAAACCAGAAAATAAACCCGACTAGTGGTTTGGTATTGGAAAAAAAACCCAACTATATTTGGGTTGGTTTGGTTTTAACTAAAAAAAAACAACCCGAGACCAAACCAACCTGACATTATGTATGTACTTTTAAAAATTTATTTTATACATAAAAATATTTACTTTGATATAATTTTAAAATATTTCTTATACTATTTCATAGTTTTAATCTTTTAATATATTATTTCAAGTTTAAAACTTAGAATTCGGAATGGTCCAATAAAGATTATAGTTCTTACATGTTGATAATTATAATTAAACTTAAATCAAAATCAAATTAATACTAATGCAAAAAGAAAATCAATTCAACACTAAGAATGACAATAATATTGAATATTTGTTCTTTAGTTTTACATTGGTTTAGACAATTAAAATACATAATCTAATTTTAATTTTCCTTAAATATTTAGTAATGTAAGAATACTTATTAAACTTATTTTAGCATGAGTTAGTACTTTTAAATTATGATCATTTTCATTATGACTTTGCAATATTTATTTTATATGATGATTTCATTATTATTTTTTATTGAATATTTTAGTGTCATCAATACTCATCTCATATTTTGTGTTATTTTCTTAAGAAGCACCTTAGATAATTGTATTTTGGTTGGATTAAAGAAATATTTGGAGCACAAGTTAATTATATCTTTGTATGCAAACTTTACCGAAAAATCCAAAAATCTGAAAAAATCTGAGGTTTATTAGTTTGGTTTGATTTATAAATTTAAAAATTCAACACAATGGTTTGGTTTGGAATTTGAAAAACCCGAACCAACCCGAAGTTGAAAAATCTGAAAAAATCCGAATTTTATTAGTTTGGTTTGGTTTATAAATTAATTTTTTTTACACAAATGGTTTGGTTTGATATTTGAAAAACTCGAACCAACCCGGTCATGTACACCCCTACCTTTGACGATGAAATTGCAATGTTTGTGGTTTAAATATATATGTACTATAGGTTTATGCATTGATATTATATATGTATAGATCATTTATTATTCTTTCATAATAAACTTGATAAATAAACTGAAAAATACAGTACCAACGTGTTATATTATAAAGTTATACATGTGATATAAAAAATAAATTTATATTGACATGATGTCTAATGTTATTGAGATCCCACAAACCAAAACAGAACTGTAAAACTTGTGACGATAATGCAAAAATAAATAAAATGATTTTATATTATTTCTTGGCCCATGCTTAGCTGTTGTTTCTGATAAGTCAACCATTTAGCTATTGAACTCTTTTCTCTGTTCGTCTATAGTTTTGTTTGCTAAGAGAGAGCGTTAAAATCCTTATTTAGGGTCGTTTCGATATGTGAGATGAAATCCTGATTAAAAATTAGATTGATTTAGAGTTAACGTTCTGTTTGGACATACAATGTGGATCTTTAAATTGTATTTTCTCTCATAGACATGAAAATCTCACACAAGTTGTGAAAACTATCAAAGTTTCTTCGGTTCTTATATAATCTTATCAAATAAGCAAATCACAATTCATAAACAACATATTGAATATCCTAAGGTGCCACAATAATACATAGTTGTAACGACCCGGAAGATCATCTTTGGAAATTTTCGTAAAAATTACCGTTTTACTCCTCCTTACATTTGCCCCGAGTCAATTCAAATCAGTTTGTGAAGTTGGTTTCGAAATTTGAGTAAAAGGTTGAGATTTTTTGGAAGTTTTAGTTCTGAAAGGCTTAAGTTGGTTAAAAATGGTTTTTGGTTTTAATCAAAGTTTCGAACCTCAGAATGAAATTTCATCAGTTCCGAAATGTGGAATTTTGTCTAGGAGAGTTGTCGGTTTCGGATTTGGAGTTGTTTTGCGAATTTGAGGTCTTAAGTTGCTTGTTTATGAAATTTTAGCCTTTGAGTTGACTTTGATCAATATTTGAAGTTTGGACGCTCGGATCGGATTTCCGAAGATTCCATTGGATTTGGAAGATGATTTTAGGTTCAAAAGAGGTCTTGGTTGAATTTTCAGAAGTTCTGAGCTTGGTTTGGTCTTTTTAGGCATTATGTTAGTCTTTTTCAAGTTTCACAAGTGGTCAAAGAGACCTCAAATTTGTGTTTCGATGGTTTCATTGAGTTCGGAACATCTAATTTAGTTGGGTAGCATATCTGGTTTGTGTACTCAAATTTCCGGAAGAATTCTGAGGTCCATTCGGTGAATTTTATGTCTTAGGAGAATTGCTGGTTTTCTATTTATGGTAAAATGATATTTGTTCATCGCAATCACATGGATTTGCCCGCGATTGCAAGGTTGTGTGTTGTTGTGCATCGTGATGTGTGGATGACCATCACGATCGTGAAGCCCTGTTTTGTTGATCATCGTGATCGTGTGGTTGATTATCGCGATTATGATAGTCAAATTAATGAGTGAACCAGTTTTAACTCAACGCGATCGTGAGATTCTGTCATTGCGATTGCAAAGAGCAATTTTTGCATGAACAAAAACTTTCCTCAAAATTGGGTTTCTTCCCATTCTCCCCATTGTTGAACCCAAGCAGCTCATTGTAGGAGATTTCAAAAGGAATTTTTTATTTTCTTCGATTAGGTAACTTCTTTTTGTGAAATGCAGCCACCATGAATCTAGGCCATGGATTTAGGGCTGAGCTAGCATAAACAACTGAAATGAAGAAGAAAGTAATTTGCAGAAAAAAAGAGAAATTGAGAGAATCTTATTCTATAGAATCACCCGTAAACTGATACAAGACTATCTGTATATATATACACTGCTAACTCTAACAGAATGTAACACATTCATTTCCTGTACACTATTGTTATACAACTAACTATCTAACTAACTCTGCATAAGTTAGTTACACTTCAACTAACTGCCATGTCACTAGGCTCAATACTCCCCCTCAAGCTGAATGGTGAGAAGACATTCATCATTCCAAGCTTGTTAAGCAAATGATAATGTTGAGCCTTGCCTAGACCTTTGGTAAACAAATCTGCAGGCTGCTCTTTGGTACCAATGTGATGTGTTTTGATTAATCCTTGTTGTATTCTTTCCCTCACAAAATGACAGTCTATATCAATGTGTTTGGTTCGTTCATGGAAAATTGGGTTAGCTGTTATTTGTATGGCAGCCTTACTATCACAGAACATATCTATCGGTTGTTTCACGAAAACACCAAGTTCCTTGAATAAGCCTGTCAACCAGGATATTTCAGCCACTGTTGAAGCCATGCTGCGAAACTCAGCTTCTGCTGAACTCCTTGAGATTGTCTCTTGCTTCTTTGCCTTCCATGAGATCAAGGAAGTACCAAACTTAATCATGTATCCTGTTATTGACTTTCTAGTTTGTGGACATGTAGCCCAGTCTGAGTCACA
>JAJOOO010009942.1:0-29455 GCA_029582685.1 Solanum piurae | reverse complement strand
TTTTAAACACATCTTTCTTTAATTTGAGATAATTACTCAAAGCTTAGCCCAAAGGCTCTTTTGGAAAACATAGTTCCTCTCTTACTCAAATGTAAAAACATTTATAAACTTCTTTGGGAATACTTAGTTCCCTAATAGCTTTTGAGAAATGAACTCAACCTTAAGCTATTTGCTTAACTTGAAACTCTATGCCCTTTACTTGGCTTGAAACTCTATGCCCTTTACTTGGCTTTGATCCTAACTCGCCTTGAATTGAATTATGGATTCAAGGTATATGATCACATGTTTATGGATGAGTTCTTGACGTTTAGACGTACCTTGGAGTGTTGAAAACAACTATGAAACATAGGTACATTACCAAGAAACATGCATGAAAAAGTGGGGAAAGAATAGGAAATATTGGCGCCCTTGGCGCTCTGAGAGGCGCGAGGCGCCAGCCCTGAAACTTCAGAAAGGGGCCTGCTGGAGCTCTGAGAGGCGCGCCGCCCCAAGGGGGAAAGTTCAGAACCCCTTTTGGGGTGCGCTGGCAGGCGCGACGCGCCAGCCCCTTCCCCAGAAAATCCGACTTTTCTCCCTCTTTTTCCCAACTCTAAACCACCCTAACTTCAAAGGTTCCAACACCAAACACTTAGAGACATCAAACCCCTCAACATACAATAGATTTAACCCGGAAACATGTCTCAAATCAACAAGACTTCAACACAATCACACATCAACACACAACCAACAATTTCAACAACACAACCAATCTTTTCTCAATAATCAAACGAGTTTGGTGTGTGGGGGAAAGAACCAACCCAACACTATGAACCCACATACCTAGTAGGGATCACCCCCGACGATATCCACGACGATCTTGACGGATTTGATTCCTCTTCTCCTTCTCTTTCTCCTCTTCTTTCTCTCTTCTCTCAAAAGCCCTAACTTTCACTCTTTTAAAATGGTACAAAACTGATCTAAAAATCAGTATAACCCACTCATATAACCAAAAGAATTGGTTAGGGAAAAGACCAAAATACCCTTACATTTTGCGGATGGATTTCCCTGCCAACTGCCCAACTTCCAAAGGGTATAACTCACTCATACGAACTCGAAATCGAGCAAACTCTACGGCGTTGGAAATATCATTCCACGAGCTTCGCAAACATAACTGGAACTACACCTAAATCATCCTGATCTAGGAGTTATGACTGCTCAAAGTTGGCCAAAAACTCACTTTTTTTCCATACTTAGCCAATTTTCCAGATTTTTGAATTCCTTTCAAAAATGATAAATTCCAATTTTAAGCCTCTTCATCGTTATTTCAAATTGCCGGATGTTACATCAATTGTATGATTGGTGAAGTATTTCTAAGCGGAAGACTAGTAGGGAGCCAAAATTCTTACAGAGGAGAATCGATTTCTTTTTTTAAAAAAAAAAAAAAAACATAGAGAAAAGTCAAGAGAATTCATATATTTTTCTATATACATATAAAATAATTTTGATATTATGTATACAAAGTAATTTCTAGCAAAAGGGATTTTTTGCCCCCTTTTCTCTTATTTGAATTAGAATTAGAATCCAATAATTTCACGAAGTATTTGCAACAGTAAGTAAGCAAATAAGCTATAACAACAAAGGAGTTTCATGCTTACGGAGAAAGCATTTTTATGAGAAAAGACGTACACATCTTTCATAGTCTAAAGAAAAAGAAAATGTAGTTCATTGCCACTAATAGGCTACAAGTAAGAGTAAAATGATTACCTCCCAACTCGTACACACTAACAATTGTATCAGAAAAATTCTTTATAAAAAAAATTAATGTTTCAAAATATATTTAAAAAATCTAATAAAATTGTTATTGTGTACGAGTTGGGAGGTAATCAGTTGACTCTTACTTGTAGCCTATTAGTGGCAACGAACTGCATTTGCTTTGCCTTTAGACTATTAAAGATGTGTATGTCTTTTCTCATAAAAATGTTTTCTCCGTAAGCATGAAACTCCTTTGTTGTTGCAGCTTATTTGCTTATTTACTGTTGCAAATACTTCGTGAGATTATTAGATTCTAATTCTAATTCAAATAAGAGAAAAGGGGGTAAAAAATCAAGATGAAGATCGAAACACTTGATTTCTTATGCTTTTTTCTCTCATTTGAATTGGAATGAGTATCCAATAATCTAAGCATGACTAACAATTTGTATTGATGTTCCACTAGGCAAGAAATTCTAGTAATAATAATAATGCTTACTAGCTAAAATGGGTAAGGTTCAGTTTGGAGATAAAAAAACAAGACTAGCAATTCCATGTAATATGTATTGAGGGTATAATTTTAGGGCTATATATAAGAATCGGATGGCAAAATTGGGCAAGAAAAGGGCTATAAATATAGTACGATATTAATTATTATTCAATTTTTGACTCATGGTCAAATGAAAATAAAGTAAATATGAAAAGATATTAGTTATTATTCGATTTTTGACTCATTGTAAAATGAAAATAAAGTAAATATAGAAAGATAATAATTATTATTTGATTTTTGACTCATAGTCAAATGAAAATAAAGTAAATATAGAAAGATATTAATTATTATTCAATTTTTTACTCATGGTCATATGATAATAAAGTAAATATAGAAAGATATTAATCATTATTTGATTTTTGACTCATGGTCAAATGAACTAGAATCTATTTACCTGTGCATTCTTATCCAATCATATATTAATTTACTCCATGTTTATTCAATTAATAAATTCATATTCGATTGAAGGTTTATTCAATAAATTGTGTAAGGGATATTCATAATGCAATGTATTTATAATACTCCCCTTTTGATGTTCATTTAATAGATAATGTGTCTTACTTAAAATCTTACTAGAAAAAAATATGTAAGAAAAAATATTAGTAAAGAAAATCAATACATATTACTATAAACATTTGCTCGTTGCCTCGTTAAAAATCTTACTAGAAAATCTAGTGGGATAAAATCTTAATTTAAAAAATTAGTACAATGCGTAATTTACTTCCTCCAATAAAGATCGCGATTCAGATGATTAATCTTCACATTTTGATCTTGTATACCATCTTCTCAAGAGTTGAACTTATTAAGAATTTGATGAATAAATTCATTAGATTATCAACGGAAAGAATTTGTTGTATATCAATATCACCGTTCTTCTAAAGATCACGTGTGAAGAATAATTTTGGTGAAATGTGTTACGTTCTATCTTCTTTTATGATGCATCCTTTTAATTGGCTATGCATGCATCATTATCTTCAAATAGAACTATGGGTACTTTGCTATCACATTTTAGGCCACATCTTTCGTTGATAAAATGTATCACTGATTTCAATCATAGTCATTATCAACTTACTTTATAAATAGCTATTATCTCAGTATGATTTCAAGAAATAGCAGTAATCGATTGTTTTATAGATCATTATGTTATAACACTACCTCTGAATATAAACAGATAGCATTTTTTGAGATCGAACTGCCAACTTCTACAAGTACAAGTACCCTTCTTACTTGGTCAACAATAAATCTAGAATCACCCTCATTAATCTGAAATCCAGAATCCCCATTCGATAATATTTTACACCTCCTAGAGACATTTTTGTTTTCTTCTAAACTTAACCTTGCCACTGAAGAAACATATGTTATCCAAGTATTAACGAATATTCTCATAACGGCATGCCTATTCACATTCTTATGTATGATTTAATTGACTTATTTTTGAGATTGATTATCCAAAAAATTTAAGATTTCACACATGTTATTTTCAACAACATCATATTTAGAAGATGTAGACAAAAAGACCATGCACCAAAATTCTTTATTGTATGCTAATAGCTCTCCACATATACCTTCATCAGGTTTTGCAAGTTTTAAAGTTCATCTTTCAACTTCACTTCATATGAAGCCTTGACACATAGCTAAAATTGTGTTCTTTCTTTCTTTTTCCAATTTATGGACCACTTAGACTATATATGTCTATCACACCTTTTGTGCTCTGCAATAGATAAAATTCCATATTTATTAAATTTTTTAAATTATATACTCATTTAATTTTATAAATTGTGTTAGTTTATATGAATACATGATGCAAAGACGGCCGACTAAGATTTTCCAAAAAGAGGCAATTTTGGCTCTAAATATTTATTAAAAAATAAAAGTGGTCGTACTTTTTCATAATATAAAATAATAAATAATAATAATTATTATTATTATAAGAATAATAATAATAATAATAATAATCATATCACATATATATATATATATAGATATATTTCTTTATTTATTTATTACTTCAAAGCATGAACTCCTAACTTGAATGTTAAATTACTATAATATCCCAAACTTAGGTTGTGACTTTTCCAAAGGGTTGTGATTTTTCGATGAGTTGTGACTTTTCCAAAGAGTTGTGACTTTTTCAATAAGTTGTGACTTTTCCAAAGAATTGTGACTTTTTCAAAAAGCTGTGACTTTTCCAAAGTGTTGTGACTTCTCAGAAAGGTCACGATCTTTCAGAGAAAACACAAAAAACATTTGTTCATACTACCCTTTTTTTACTATAAATAGAGGGACTTCCTCTCATTTTTCAACCACATATTTTTTCTGATCTTCTACTCTTCTTCTTCTTCTTGCATTTTAAATTTTTTTGTGTGATTTATTGTCGTTGAGTGAGTTCAAAGTTTAGCAGAATATGAGGTACCACTATTCTGATGAAGTTAGTCGTTCTATCCTAAGAGGGTTTATTC
This sequence comes from Solanum piurae, assembly GCA_029582685.1. Lineage (NCBI taxonomy): Eukaryota > Viridiplantae > Streptophyta > Magnoliopsida > Solanales > Solanaceae > Solanum > Solanum piurae. Next base: position 24,718 of record JAJOOO010009942.1, on the reverse strand, counting down.
CATAACCTCGAGTACTTGAGGAAATTAATATAATTTTTATGATATAATAATTATTTTTTTGCTTAATATATACATTAGTATGTAATGTTCCAATATATGAAGTTAACATGATGTAGTCTAAATTCATTTGATTTTGTTAACAATTTCTCATGTGATGTAGATATATGCTTCTGAATATCTTTTTCCAAATTTTAGAGAATTGTGACGATTTGTTTATGATGCTCAAGAAAAAGAATGACTTTATTTATCAATTCTACTTATGTAATTTAGACTCTCAGGAAGTTTTCTTCAAAATAGTTATTACTATATAAACATTGCCCTTTTGTTTTACTTATATTACTATATAAACATTACCCTTTTGTTTTACTTATTTACTATTTCTTAATATTTCAGTATTTTAGACGAAGAAAAGGTCATATGATTTGTAATAATATCTATATAACTCCTAACTTGAATGTTAAATTACTACAATATCCCTAACTTAGGTTGTGACTTTTTAGATGACTTGTGACTTTTTCGATAAGTTGTGACTTTTTCCAAAGGGTTGTGATTTTTCGATGAGTTGTGACTTTTCCAAAGAGTTGTGACTTTTTCAATAAGTTGTGACTATTTCAAAGAGTTGTGACTTTTTCAAAAAGATGTGAATTTTCCAAAGTGTTGTGACTTCTCGGAAAGGTCATGATTTTTCAGATAAGACACAAAAAACATTTGTTCATACTACCCATTTTTTAATATAAATAGAGGGACTTCCTCTCATTTTTCAACCACATTTTTTTCTGATCTTCTACTCTTCTTCTTCTTCTTGCATTTTAATTTTTTGTGTGTGATTTATTTTCATTGAGTGAGTTCAAAGTTTAGCAGAATATGAGGTACCACTATTCTGAGATAAGAATATACATATATTAACATATGAGATAAGAATATACATATATTAAATTTTGTTTATACTTATAGTAATTTAAAGTACTACATATTATTATCTTTTATTTCATTTAGAGAAGAGATACTTTGTTGTCATACTTTAATTTGTTATTGGTATCCAAGAGTAGATTCCAAATATTCGAACTATTTTTTGTTTGAAAATGAACGATATTCATGAAATTTAATTATAAAACTATTTTTAATACAATGATAATTTGAAACAATTTATTTCAATTTATATGGGTACACGTGCAACGCACGTGTCCAACAACTAGTATCATCATATCATATCATATATCATATTATACTATAAGTGGGAAGAATGTTAGGCAAAAGGAAGATTACTATTTTGCCATTACATTAAATCATAATCTAATTAATTAAATATTAGTAAATAACGTTCTAAATTATTATATACTCTTAATTTAAAAGTTTAAAATTTTAAAAGATAATTACATTTAATATATATATATATATATATATATTTTTATTCTATTAAATTAATTAATCATACTCATCAAAAGTTGGAAATAAAAATATGTTTTTCTTTAACTTTTAAAATTAAATTATTAGACTTCTAAACAATATACATTGAATCTGATTGTAGAAAGTTGTTCCATATTCCCACATTTATTGAAAGTTTCAATTTCTTAGTTCTTACCTATAATTAGTTCAATTAAATTGTTTAATTCCTCTCATCTTCCATTGAGGTAATATCATGACTTTTTCATATTCGTTATATGATTCTATAAATTTGGACATAAAAATTTGTACTATTCAATCACATAGTCAAATGATCTATCAACTCAAAGTAAAAATTATATTATCAGTTCTATATTCACAGCTTCTACAAGCTTTTCATAGTCATGCATTCATCATTCATATTCTACTTTTGGGGTTCAGGTACAAAGCAGTATTGAGTTTTGATTTTAAGAAATATATTGCTTCATCGTAGGAATGTTGGAGGCAAAAACATTATCCTCCTTCTTTTGATTTTGATAATACCTTTATTTGAGTATCAGGAACAGATCGTAAGCAATTACATAATTGATGTATAAATATTTCTAATAATTTTTTGATTTATATATTAAAACTTCTTTCAAGGTGGGTTGTATCATTATTTGTGTTTTTTTTTTGCTAATGTTCCTTAGTTACTTGTTCAAAAGATCCTTCTTTTTGTTGTATATATATTTGCACTTTATTTACTGATTTTGTATTTTATGATAAATTTTATGGTTTGTAATTATTTTCGTCTTTTAATGAATTTTTGGTGATGATCTCTTGTATAAAGTGAACATAAAATATTAGTCCACTTCACTACTGTATTTCATCATCTTATAATTCTTATAAATTTATATAAAATCAATTTATTGGTCATTTTTTCCCTCATTAACATGGTAAATATATATTTATTCTTTATGTCTTTATTAATTTTTTTAGATATGTTTACGTCCATTTCTTAAATTTAGAGCAAGAGTTCATCACTACATCACATACTATATGCTATATTATCTTAATTAGTTTTATGTTTTTCAACATTTATTATTTTGCAAAATAATAACCAAAATTAAATGAAAGAATTAATTGACATTGTTATATTTGCATAGAACAACATACACAAAAGAATAATGTAACTGATAATTATCAACGTTAGATTAGGCTTATATAAATTTGTATGAAAATGAAAAATAAATGTGCAACGCACGTTCCCAGAACTAGTATTATTAAAAGTAGGAAGCCTCAAAGTTAAAGGTGGGATTACCAAAAGACCCTTGCATTTATACGTATATTACTAAGGAAAGAATACAACACACCCTTTTTCTCCATTTAGTACAGGGAAAAATAGTTTAGCCATTTTTATCTTTTATAATTTGCACCAAACTTCATTTTCATACATTACACCCTATCAAAAAGTTTTCTACTTTTTTTTTAGTTCAAATATATTTTAGTGTTTAGTCTATTTAGTTCACCATTATTATAACGCTAGAAGATGTAGTAGGGTGTTACTTATATGTAACGACCTGATTCCGTCGTTAGGGAAAAGCCAATGGGGAAAGAATTGGATCAGAAAACTTTTTGGTAGTAGCTTGGGATTTCCTAGCCTAGTCCATATTTGGACTAAATCAGAGTCTGTAAGGTGTAGGGAAATATGGTAACAATCATAAATATGATTTTGATTACATGAGTAGATAGCCAACATGTTAAGGAATCCATACAACTTTACGAAATTGAATTCAGGCGAGTAGAACTCCCGAAATTGATCTTAGCATAAAGGGTATTTTCTGATCGTCGTTGGTTAGAGGTGCGTTGTGAAATGGTCTTGGAATTCTTTAAATAGCTCACTGGTTACGTGCAAGCCGCTTTAGCGGGATTGGTGTCGCTCTGGCGGGGACGCTACAGCGGGGAGAGGGTCACTGTGGCAGGTTCATCGCAAATTAAAGTCGTAAATAAACCCTTAAATGATCTTATTTGGCACTTTTTGATTTTTAGAGCTAAGGAACAAACTCCAGACGACTCCTACTCATTTTTCACCATTCTTGAGGCTAAAGGTAAGTTTTTCACTCCCCGGATCCATTTTTCGATCCGTAGAAGGTAATAGAATGGGTGAATATTGATGGGGGGAAGGTTTGATCTGAAAATTATGGTGGAAAAAGCCCTAATCTGGGTATGGGGACCAATGGTTTGGTCTAGGATTATTGAGTTTGTTATAATCCGGATAATTAGACCTTTGATTGTTGATCCTTGCGTATAAATTATTATTTTTAGACCACGAACAAGCGGGAAGAATCCGAAAAGGGAAGATTCAAGTGTTCAAGTTTGGATTTGAGGTAGGTGATGGTTGTGATTTCATGTTGGTGTGACATATGTTTGTAATTGCTTCATTATAATGCATGTATGTATGCGATTATTGCATTATTGATCACCTTAATCGTAAATGAGGATAATTGAATAATTGTATATCATGAATTACCTCTTGTTGTATGATTGTGAGAATATACATTATGATTGTGATTGTGATTTGTTGAATAGATCGGTTGCCACGTTCTAGCATAAACATGGGATCGATTGCCACGTTCCAGCATGAACATGGAATCGGTTGCCACGTTCTGGCATAAACATGGGATCGGTTGCCACGTTCCAACATAAACATGGGATCAGCTGCCACGTTCTGGTACACTAACTTGGATCTGGTACCACAAACTGGTATGTAACAGTTTGGGTTTGGGTTTGGGTTCCATGAGAGGACCATTGAATTGGGTTCCGTGAGAGGACCATTGAATTGGGTTGTGTATCTACTTGTGATGATTACGTTCATATCTAATGATGATTGAGATTAAAAGATGGTATGTTCCTCTAAATTGATAACCAATGTGTATTATTGAGAACGTATAATGCTACATTCATCTTGTACAAGATGACTAATATTGTATATGTTCGGTATATGCCTGTTTTATAATGTTGTGGTTACTTGCATGTGTTTCACTTATTAGGATAGCCGCGTGATCCTACCAGTACATTGTGGTTGTGTACTGATACTGCACTTGCTCTTTCTTTGTTGAGTACAGGGCATCTTCCGGTGGCTATTGACGGACCTCAGATAGATGACCTTTTTGACCAATTGCAAGGTGCATCGATTTTCTCTAAGATTGATTTAAGGTCTGGTTACCATCAATTAAAGATTGAGGCAGTTAAGAATTGGGTTCGACCAAGTTAAAGGATTGAAATTAGCAGTTTTGTGGGGCTCGCTAGCTACTATTGTCGCTTATGCTATGAGTTGAGTCCAATTGGTATATCCCGATTCCAATTGGTATCTCAATGAAGTGAACTAGACGTCGTGGTCACGACTGAGGGGCCAAAAGCAAAGAAAATTGGAAACTGAGAAGGTTCCAATTGGTATCTGATCCTAGGGGTGGTGTGAATGCATGGATGATCAAAGAATGGTTATCCATGGAGCGAAATAATTAATTATGAATTTGGACTCATTTGTGAATTGTATCTTGGAAACTTTGAATGCGTGCTTCTGGTTGTCTGAATTAACTGCGAATGTGAAGTTGTAATTGCTTGAATGTGATGAGGTGATTATGTGCACAATAAATGTATTTTTTAACTTTGATATGTACAATATATTGGCCTGGTCGTTGAAGTTATGTAAGTTGTAAATACTTGAGTATCGTGAAATTTGTTGTGAAAGGAAGATCTTGACTAAGGATCATGTGAGTGTCTGGGTGTATCCTGGGGATGTGTGGGTTGTGGTGCTGAATTGACAAGAATGAATTAGTTCGTGTATCGTGGGATTGACTGGGGGTAGACAATGATTATCCTAGTTATAAGGATTATTCGAAAATTGCTAAGTAAAGTTGGGAACCTTTATGGAATTTAGAAAATAAAAGAACCCCAGAAAAATTATTGGCAGGGGTTCTATTTCCGTTATGGCCGCTGGGGCGGGATTCTTCCCGCCAAGGCGAGGCCACCAGTGCGGAAATTTTTCCACCAGAGAGGGATGAGGCAAGGCAGAACCTCAACATGTCTCCCCTATTTTCCCCTAGTCACAATTATGGACCCCGAATCGTACCTAAACTAACCCCCGCGATCTAATTCAGTGTTCAGCAATCGAATATAAGTTATAAGGTGTGTTAAAATTATGGAGAACTTGGGCATATGAAGAGGAAATCAGCGAGATCGTGGAGGCAGGGAAAATGGTAATGCATGTAGAGTAGTAGTGCAGCCAGGCAAAGAGGTTGCCCATCAAGACGACAGGGCTCAGTTATATGTTTTTCCGGGAAAGACCGAATTTGAGGTGTGTGATGCAGTGGTCACTAGTGCTACTCTTGTTTGTGCCTAGATGGCTATTGTTTTGTGTGATTTGGGTTCTACTTATTCGTACGTGTTAGTTCAATTAGCTTGGAATTTAATGTGGTTTGTAATATATTTGATGCCCCCATCCATGTTTCTACCCCACTTGAAGAGTCGGTCATAGTCACCCTTGTATATCGTGTTTGTCCTGTTGTGTTTAGGGATTTTCATACTTGGGTTGATTTGGTTATACTGGATATGACTGACTTGATATAGTCTTAGGCATGACTTGGTTGTCCCCCTATTATACCGAGCTTAATTGTATTACTAAGTTGGTAACTCTAGAGATCCCCGGTAGGAAAGATTAGAGTGGGAAGGGGTGTACAAGCCTAAGCTAGCTAAGATCATATCCTCCATTCGGGCTAGGAAACTGGTAGGGCAGGGTTTTTTGGCTTATTTGTTTCATGTTCGGGATGTTAAGGTCGAATCCCTCTCTATTGAGTCTATTACGGTGGTGTCAGAATTGAGAGAGCTTAAAGCTCAAATCCAAAGGCTTCTTGATAAAGGTTTCATCCGTCTTAGTGTTTTCCCGTTGGTGCTCCTGTCTTTTTTGTTAAGGAGAAGAAGGGTAGTATAGGGATTGATGATTTTATCTTAATCCATAAGGGAGTGGATTGATACCGGAATGACAAGCTTATGGATAAAGAAAGTCCCATTGAGTATACTTGGGTGAAGCAAATTGAAGTATTTTAGTAAGAAAGTGCGTATAAATTGGGTTAATCCTCTGAATTTGATGAGTATACATGAGTTCGAGGTGTCATGTTGATGAAATATTGGCGTCATAGTGATAGTCAGGGCTAACTGAGCGTAATGGTGATAAGAGTTCGCGATGGATTGTGATGGGATGCAACTATACAATAAGATTGTTGGTTAAGGGAATTCTTGTATAGTAATTACGACTTGCGAGTATCTAAGGTTGCGGTTTTCCATTATTTAGTGAGTAACGTGGTTGTATGAAAGTTTTAAGAGATGGTGGGACACCATTCGAATAGAAATTAAAGAGCTAGAGTCATAATGAAGAAAAATAGTGGGATGTAGTGCAACCTTTAGAGAGAGGCGAGACCAAGAATGTTTTAATTGATTACAAAAGCTGAGATATCTTATCTTCAGAGGGGTAGATAATTGGGTTCAGAGACATGTGATTTCATTGTTTTGTTGTGGCTATGGTAATAGTGTCATGGGTCAATCAAATGGGTTAAAAACTAATTGGAAAAGACTTGAGAAAGGAGTGTACAGACATTAGCTCGAGTGTGATGATAAGTGTTTGGTTCTTGTTTTGAGTTTAGTAATGAGTGCGATTGAATTGTTGGCGAAAGATATTGTAAGATCTATGGAGATGTGATCAAAGATAAACGTAGATCCATGAATTCATAAAAATCTTCAAGGTACAAACTAATTTTGATAGAGAAAGGGATTGTGTTATATGATGGAAATTACAATTCAGATTTTTCATTGTGAGTCTACATTCGTGGTGATGTATTCTGTCAAGGTATGAATTGTCAAGGTGAGAAATGATCAATTGTATCCGGTATTGATCATTTGAAAAGACTTACACCTGGGTTGAGTCGTAAGTTTACTACTATTGATTGTTAAAGTACCTAAGAAAGGTTTCATTTAAAAGTGTTGGTTTGTAATAAGGTAAATGGTCGGAGTGTTTATGATGGTTGTTAGTATTGTGAGTATGATTTACTAGCTATGTTCTCGTTTGTTTTTGCTTTTGTGGGCGGATCCCTAGTGATGGATCAAGGGTACCAAATCTTACGATGTTCTCTCAGTTGAGTGGGAAGATTGGGAAGATTTGGTTATTTCGAATGACATAATTGGTGTTGTCTTGGAGTTGTTAAAGTATTTTAGTGGTTCTACATGTACCACCTTGCTTATGAGAATTTATAGAAGACCTACCATGCGTAATTGTGGTTGTCCGGCAATCTTAATATTCCTCTAGTCGTCAAGGTCATGTATCATTTATGTGTGGTTGAATGTGGGGATCTTTGGGGTCCAATTCTACTGTTCTTAAGAGGTAATCTACAATTACTAAATCTAGCATTTCGATAGTATTGTTGGAGGGGTTGTATGCTTGGACATATCCCTCGATGAATACCTGATTTCTAAAGATCAAACTTGTTACAACTTAAGCTCATGGGAATTTATGTTGTGGGATGGAGATATTGTTAAGAACTGTGATTGTTTGGGTATTAGGAGTGTGTGTTGGTTGATTCAGGTTCACTTCTAATTGTAGCGAGTATTGATTTAGAATGTTATCATGCTTATGTGAGAAAGGATTAGTCCTGATGATTGTGTCAAGATCATTGATAAAAAGTGGCAGAGGTGTGTACGATCAACTTTGGTGGTAGTTGGGAATCGTTTTGTTGATTAGTTAAGTTTACATACAACAATATTTATCACTCGAGTGTTGAGATGACTTTATTGAGCCATTGTAAGGGAGGATGTGTAGGTATTCAATTGGTTGGTTTGAGGTTGGAGATGTGAAACCCTTAGAGGGTAATGAGATACGGTAAGAAGGGCATGCGAGACAAGTATACCCAGTAATTCAATGATTCAGATACTACTCTACCCTTACTTTAGCCAGTCTTTCCTAGTGGATCACTCGGGGACGAGTGATGGGTAAATTGGTATCTATTGTAACAACCTGATTCTGTCGTTAGGGAAAAGCCAATGGGGAAAGAATTGGGGTCAGAAAACTTTTTGGTAGTAGCTTGGGATTTTTTAGCCTAGTCCAGATTTGGACGAAATCGGAGTCTTTAAGGTGTAAGGAAATCTGGCAACAATCGGGTGATTTAAATATGATTTTGATTACCTGAGTAGATAGCCAACGTGTTAAGGAATTCATACGACTTTACGGAATTAAATTCGGGCGAGTAGAACTCCCGGAATGGATCTTTGCGTAAAGGGTATTTTCTGATCGTCGTTGGTTAGAGGTGTGTTGTGAAATAGGGGTCTTGGAATTCTTTAAATAGCTCACTAGTTCCGTGCAAGCTACTTTAGTGGGATTGGTGTCACTCTAGTGGGGCTGCTGCAGCGGGGTGAGGGCTGCTGCAGCGAGGTGAGGGCTGCTGCAGCGGGGTGAGGGTTGTTGTGGTGGGTTCGACGCAACTGAAAGTCGTAAATAAACCCTTAAACGACCTTATTTGACACTTTTCAATTTTTAGAGCTAAGGAACGAACCACAGGCGACTCCTACTCGTTTTTCACCATTCTTGAGGCTAAAGGTAAGTTTTTCACTCCCCAAATCCGTTTTTTGATCCGTAGAACGTAATAGAATGGGTGAATATTGATGGGGGAAGGTTTGATCTGAAAATTATGGTGGAAAAAGCCCTAATCTGGGTATGGGGACCAAGGGTTTGGTCTAGGGTTATTGAGTTTGTTATAATCCGGATAATTAGACCTTTGATTGTTGATCCTTGCGTATAAATTGTTGTTTTTAGACCACAAACAAGCGGAAAGAGTCCGAAAAGGGAAGATTCAAGTGCCTTAGGGGATTCAAGCTTGGATTCGAGGTAGGTGGTGGTTGTGATTTCATGTTGGTGTGATATATATTTGTAATTGGTTCATTATAATGCTTGTTTGTATGCGAATGTTGCATTATTGATCACCCTAATCGTAAATGAGGATAATTGAATAATTGTATGTCATGAATCAACTTTTTTTGTATGATTGTGAGAATATACATTGTGATTGTGATTGTGGTTTGTTGAATGGATCGGTTGCCACTTTTCGGCATAAACATGGGATCGGTTGCCACGTTCCGGCATGAACTGGGATCGGTTGCCACGTTCCGACATAAACATGGAATCAATTGCCACATTCCGGCATAAAATGGGATCGACTGCCACGTTCTGGCACACTAACTTGGATCGGGTACCAAGAACCGGTATGCTAACAGGTTGGATTTGGGTTCCATGAGAGGACCATTGAATTAGGTTCCGTGAGAGGACCATTGAATTGTGTTGGGTATCTACTTGTGATGATTACGTTCATATCTTATGATGATTGATATTAGAAGACTGTATGTTGCTCTAAATTGATAACCAATGTGTATTATTGAGAACGTGTGATGCTACATTGATCCTGTAAAAGATAACTAATATTGTCTATGTTCGGTAGATGCCTATTTTATAATGTTGTGGTTACTTTCATGTGTTTCACTTATTGGGATAGTCGTGTGATCCTACCAGTTAATTGTGGTTGTGTATTGATACTGCACTTGCTCTTTCTTTGTTGACTACATGGCATCTTTCGGTGGCTATTGATAGACCTCAGCTAGGTGACTATTGAGTGTGACCGGATTCAAGGGTGAACCAGTTCTTTCAGGTTGCCATGGATCTTTCTTGTTTAAGTCCACTCTTTTCGGACTCAGACTATTTGTTTAAGTTGTTGTTTAGTTTCGGGGTTGTACCCCTTGTTCTTAGACTTGTCGTTAGTAGAGTTTTGGTACATTGACTTTCAGGTTCTAGGAGTTGAATTTCCGCCTTAGTTTGGCTAGTTTGTTTAAACCTTCGGAGTTTATGGGAACTCCGTATTTCTTTTGGTCATTTAAACCTGCTTCCGTATTTTTTAAATGTCTTAGTTTTCATAAAATTTGTTTGTTTGGGTTGTAGTAATGGTTCTCCCACCGGAGGGTTAGTGTGGGTGCCAATCACGACGATCTGGGTCGTGACATTATAACTTCGAAAAGATAAACCTCTCAGCTAAGAGTTCATTATTATATACAATTATAACTTTTTTGGTATTCAATAACTCTCAATGGAAAATCTCTCCATTATTTAGCATTTTCATCTCAACAAATTTTATGTGTTTACTCTTTCTAATATGACCTTATTTCTTCAAATAAAGATTCAATTGATGAGCAATAAAACTTAAGTTAATATCATATATCATATATTACTAAAAGTGGGAAGAACTCAAGTCAAAAGTTGGATTACCATTTTACCCTTTTTTAAAAAAAACATTTTACCCTTCTTTTTTTATATAATAATACTAGATCAACTGTATATTCTACATTAATGCTCAAAATTATGATTAAGCCTATAGACTCTTCTTGAGAAAATGATCAAAATGGTCCTTAATGTATGGGCTTTGATTCCATTTGGAAGATGTATGGACTTTATGGAAATGGTCATTTATGTATCATAAATTGTGATCAATTTGATCCTTAACCCTAAAATTAATATATTTCTTTTTTTTTTGCCATCAAAATATACGGAATATGTAAAAGATGCGCTCGTTCAAGACTTTCCTACCCCTGTTTCCAAAAATTCCAAAAGGGCACATCAATTTTTTTTAACCAAAAGGGCAAATCGCTCCTGACGGAGCGATTTTCTTCTGACAAAATTGACGCCGTTACTCCTTTAAAAAACATAAAAATCTCTGTCGATCCAATTTTTGTTTCTTTTTTCTTTAAAATCGCTGTTGTGAATTATTATTTTTCACAACGCTGCCCCAGCAACGTTTAAAAAATAGAAATAACTGCTATAGCAGCCATTTTCTTAAAAAAGTTTTAATTTTTTTTTATTAGAAATTCCCGAGGCGAGGACTGCTTAAAAAAATAATGGGAAATCGCTCCACGTGTAGCGATTTTAGTTAAAAAAATTTAATGGCAGCGATTATTAAAAATGAAATTAACTAAAATCGCTACACGTGGAGCTATTTCCCATTATTTTTTTAAGCAGTCCTCGCCTCGGGAATTTTTAATAAAAATAAATTTAAACTTTTTTAAGAAAATGGCTACTATAGCAGCTATTTCTATTTTTTAAACGCTGCTGGGGCAGCGTTGTTAAAAAAAAATTCACAGCAGCGATTTTAAAGAAAAAAAATTTGGACCGGCAGCGATTTTTATGTTTTTTAAAGGAGTAACGGCGTCAATTTTATCAGAAGAAAATCGCTCCGTCAAGAGCGATTTTGCCCTTTTGGTTAAAAAAAATTGATGTGCCATTTTGGAATTTTTGGAAACAGGGGAAGGAAAGTCTGGAACGAGCGCATCTTTTACATATTCCGTATATTTTGATGGCAAAAAAAAAAGAAATATATTAATTTTAGGGTTAAGGACTAAATTGATCACAATTTATGATACATAAAGGACCATTTCCATCAAGTCCATACATTAAGGACCAAATGGAATCAAAGCCATACTTTAAAGACCATTTTGATCATTTTCTCGACTCTTCTTTGCCGGCACGATGCTGCTTCAATTGCCTTCAATTAAGTATGGATTTAATGAGTTTTTTTTATTTTTGGTTAAAATATCTTTAATAATTTGATTATCTCCAACTTCTTAGCTTTAATAATTTGATTCTCTTCAACTTTCCTTATCTAAGACCCCTTATTTAAAGTCACATAGAAGAGCACTGAATTTACAAATCTCATTTGAACATTTTGCTCCAATATGCCAAATTCTCTCTTATTAAGAACCATTTTCTCATTTTTTCTTTTATCATTTCTCTTTCTTTATTTTTACTTTTTTGGTTCCTTTACATTAGATTTTCTAGGTACAGAAGAAAATACCATTGTCTTTTTAGAACTGTTAGGGATAATAGCATTAGTGTTGCATTGGGATCGAAGATGTCATCATAAGTGCTAATATTGATAGATAGATAGAGAATGAATGTTTGGAAGGCAATAGATTGATATCACTATGTATGGATTAGAATGAAATAAATATATATACTCTTTTATACACTGATAGTGTTTATATTTAGTTTGTATTCTAATTAATGAAGATGAAGGATACATATCTCCCAAAGATGTTTGGAAATGTTCCAAGAATTCAAATTTTGGTATTATTTCACGTAAATTGGTTTCTTTGTAAGTGATTTTTATATTTATTCTTAAAAGTTTCTTTTTATGTTTTCAAATTGGATATGGAATCTACGTGTAAAGCGCGTAATGAGAGATTATTGAGGATAAGTTATATCGACATATTCATACCATTACATGTTATATTATCTTAATATAATTAGCTTCACAGATTTCTTGCTTGATGGCAAATGCAACATTCAACTGTTATGGATTTTATTTTATGAAGATGATATAAATGATAAAATTAATATTGTTAATGTCATCATTTTTTATATAATAATTCAATAATATTGGATAAACGTACAACACACATTCCTAAGGACTAGTTGACTTAAACGAGAACTTGGTAGTGTTCAATTGTTGATTTCAAAGTTTCTTCTTCATCTATGCATTACCACATTTGATTGTAATTATGTTTGTCATTTTTATCCTCTCTCAAATTTGATGGCATCATAATCACAAGAGAATATATATATATAACTTAACTTTAATTAAATTTATATCATATTTTGTACACCTTTTTCTTCATTAATGTCAATCATCTTAGCTTGTGATTCTGCAACAGTATAATATACTTCAACTGAATTTTGAAATTCCATTGAAGTTGAATGTGAATGCAAGATACGTCTGGATATCTTGAAAGACGTTCGAATGTGAACGCAAGATACTTGTAAAGACAAAAAAACATTTGGATATCTTGAACGGCGTATGAACGTGAATGCAAAATACATCTGAAGTCATAAAACATTACGAAACTGCCCCTGGGGTGTCTGGAATGACACAGTGCATGACATGCTTTAAGTAAAAACTATAAAAATCAAAGTCTTTTGAAATAAACCACTTGGAGACATATTTCCTTGAACTTTCAAATGAAAACTTCAAGTTAGTAGTTATCATATGTAGAAAGAAACGATTAGCATCCAATATATGGTGCTTAGCCTCACCACAAAACCAACACACATTTATTCAAGTAAATGTAACTCTTACTTGACAGAATGGATCAAGTAAGAACCCATCAAGTGTCGTCTCAACATTCTAAATGTCATGTCCAATAGACCAGCCTGCTGAAATATGTGAAAAAGTAAAACACAGTTAGCTTAGAAGGAACAGAAACATGATTTTTTCTCATAATGTCTGTGAAAGATGTGGATGTTCTTGCAGACACGAGTCCACAAGCTAGCAAGCAGGAATACCAACAGAGCTATATAAAATCATAGATGTAATGTATTCTTCTTCATTTACAAAGCGGAGAATGTGTGATGTATTGCTTACGAGTCTTAAATGGGACAAGAGAGGTGGACTATACAATGAAAGCACCTAGACAACCTACTTTACACTGATATTCTTGGTAAGACCATTGCTTTCTATTCCAGCACCATTATAACAAGTTTAAGTCTTCAAAACTGTAAAACTTCCAAAACTCACAACTTTCTAATCAAATTTTAAAACCAACTTCATAAACTGATCAAATATGACTCGGGGAAACTATCCGGAGGGGTAAAATGGTGATTTTCCAAAAAATTTAATAAATGACCTTCAAGGTCATACATTATCCACCACAAAAAACCATGTTTGTCCTTGAACATAGAGTAAAAGAAAGTACTTGAAGATTCGAAAAACTGAGGATATTGGGCATGCATATCTGACTCCTTCTCTCAAGTAGCCTCCCCGCTTGAACGGTGCTTCCACTACACCTTCATTGAAACAATCTCCTTTGTCCTTATCTTTCGGAACCTGCCTATCCATGATATCTATAGGCTCCTCCTCAAATGAAAAGTCTGGACCCAAAACCATAGAATCAAGTGAAATCACATGAGACTCGTCTGGTACATACTTCCGGAGCGTGGATACGTGGAACAATTTGATTAATGAGCTCAAAATTGATCCTTCTTTCTGGTGGAACAATTTTTCCCGTGGAGACTCAAGGGCGGCTCTAATAAACTGGTGGCCTACAGCCAAATCCGAATGGAGGTCTTAAATTCGAATATATTTTTTTATGAAGTTTATTATAGCCAATTATTTAATCTTTCTTGAGACATAGTACTCATAATTTATCAAAGGCATAATACATAAACATGACATTTAACTTGACTTCAATGGACAACTATGTCCTTCAACTTTGAGTGTGCAGAAGTAGGCACTTAAACTTGTATAAAATTGAACAAGTAGACACACTTGTCCTTCATGACATAATACACATATAACGCCACGTAGGACACAAAATTTTCATGTAGGACGAATGTGTCTATTTGCTCAATTTTATACAAGTTTAAGTGCATACTTGTGCACTTCCAAAGTTAAAGGTCATAGTTGTCAGCTGATGCCAAGTTAAATGTCATGTTTATGTATTATGCCTTTATCAAACTTCTACTACTTCTTTGCTCTTTTATGAAAAGTTTATATTTTCTACAAATAATACTCGATGTTTTTTCTTTAAATATGTATAAAGTATTTTGTTATTTTTTAAAATGAGGCCTCTCAAATTTTGGGGCCTAAGGCGGTTGCTTTTTTTTCAAAGGTGTACAGTCGCCACTGCGTGAAGTTATATCAATTTTCAACTAAGCATATTTGATTTGTAGCCAATTTAAATGCCTATCACTTCTACAGCTGAATGTCATTTCAGCAAAACCATTGCCACCCTTTTCAGCAGAAAGTGACATGACATTTGCAGCATGTACAATAGCCTATTGGCATTATAGAACAGATTGCCAAGCTTCTGATGAATCATGTGAAGGTGCAAGCTCGGCGTGTTGTTGGATACTCGTTGGCATTGGAAGATATATTTTGGATGTATTTGGTGCTTAGTGGTCGTATAATTTGTACTTCCATCACAAGCTTTATTTCACATTAATGACGAGTTAACATTATTGGTCATGACTCATGAGCTTGAAGTATAGTATCACAACCCCCATTCTGTTTTGATAGCTCTTACTCGATATTTTTCCTTTTACATTACTTTTACTCCTGATTGCTTTCTGTTTTGTTTTAGCAAAAGAGTCATCATTGATGTCAAAGGCTCACATTTAAGTCCCAAACCTAGAAGTAAAACAAGTCAATGAGTTGTCATCACTCCCGGTTTTCATTCTTCCCAACTGATGGATTTACTTGAAGCCTCCATCTGATGCTAAATCACTTGCCAGTTCAGAACCTTGTCGATTAATTAATGCAGCTAATACCTTCACTATATTGGGAAAAAGCTTACTTTCACTGTATGATTACATCAAACATAAGCTTTTCATTAAGCTAAAATAAGTACTACTAATACTTAGTATGTACCTCTTAAAAAAGATTATTTCAAAATTGGTGTCAAGAAATTCCCCCCTTAGTCGTACAAATGTAATGTCGATTCTCACTAAATCATTCATTTCCTTTCTCCTACTGTGTGAGCTTCAATTAATCCACGATTAATTTTCGTTGTCTTAGAATGACGACTTGCAGAGATTTTGCTTATGCTTATCCTTGTTCGTTTTGAGGTGCCTGTTATATGATTTGAAGCTGGGCGGAGATAAAGATAAAGTTAGATAAATGTCGATGTGGAATACAACAAGACGATGAAAGGATCAAGAGCTAACTATGGTTTCATTTCATATGTCGGAAATATACAACTACAATAAGACATATATCCATACAAAAAAAAACATCAAAGAATAAGTAGCCTTGTGTATATCTTCTTGACTTATAACCTCAACTCCAAATTATTACCCTCAGAAGATGACGAAGCAATCCCAGAAAATGGCTTGTCGAATGTAGTAGTACTGATTGACGTAGTGGCATAATGATCATTATACGGATACATGTAAACCCAAGTAAGAGGCATTACCGTTCGAACACTTTTCATCATGTAATTTGGAACAAAACTTGGCACATGATGAGTTTCTTGGACACTTTCTTGATTATTTCCCAATTGAACAATAACTTGATGTGTATCCCATGTTTTTTTTCAAGATGCTCTGTTTTTTCAATACGAAGATCGAAAACACTTGATTTCTTGCGCTTTTTTCTGTCATTGGAATTGGAATTAGCATCCAATAATCTCACGAAGTACTTCTGAGCATGACTAGCAACCTGTGTCGACGTTCTATTAGGCAAGAAATTCTTAGCAATGTTAGTCCAATTTCCTCTTCCATGAAAATCTAATCCTTTCAACAATGCTTTGTGTTCATCCTCTGTCCATCAATTTCCTTTCTTAATTTTCCTTCCCATGAAATCTTTTTCAGACATTATTGTAGCAGCGGAAGTAGTTGTCGTCGTCGTAGTTGTAGTAGTAGTGATCTCAAAACCAAACAATTTGATGCTTTTGCCATTTTCACTGCAATTCCTATCCATTGCTAAGAAAAAATGTTCTCTTTATTTGATAAAATGAAGAAGAATAGTAGTAGAGTATATATAAGGAGGAGAGTTTCCTTTTTTCATGCAATGTAAGAGATAGAAAGCGTGTTTTTTAAGACTAGTTATGGTAACTACTACTACTTATTTTATTATTAAGAAAAATATTTTTATGCAGATTACTTACCGTTTATTTTACGTTATTAATTAATAAACTTACTATTACTATAGTCATTGGTAAGTTTACCAAAGGCGAAAATGATTTATATGACATTATGGATGACTGGTTATAAGTAGTATGCATAAACCCTTTGTTATACTATATGTATGTACATATCTTTGCCATTAATTTTGGAGTTGTGTATACCCTTTAGCCAAACGGAGGGGCATGTGACATTATCCTAGGTATTTATTCGATTTTAATTTATTTAGTCAAAATTAAAATAATCCACCCAATTATCCATCCAAAAATTCAATTAAGACCTGAGTTGAAGTTTTTTTCAAAATTGGGCAAATAAGCTGCAACAACAAAGGAGTTTCATGCTTACGAAGAAAACATTTTTATGAGAAAAGACATACACACCTTTCATAGTCTAAAGACAAAGCAAAAGTAGTTCATTACCACTAATAGGCTACAAGTAAGAGTCAAATGATTACCTCCCAATTCTTTATAAAAAAAATTAAGGCTTCAAAATATATAAAAAAAATCTAATAAAATTGTTATTGTGTACGAGTTGGGAGGTAATCAGTTGACTCTTACTTGTAGCCTATTAGTGGCAACGAACTGCATTTGCTTTGCCTTTAGACCATGAAAGATGTGTATGTCTTTTCTCATAAAAATGCTTTTTCCGTAAGCATGAAACTCCTTTGTTGTTGTAGCTTATTTGCTTACTTACTGTTGCAAATACTTCGTGAGATTATTGGATTCTAATTCTAATTCAAATAAGAGAAAAGGGGGTAAAAAATCAAGATAAAGATCGAAACACTTGATTTCTTATGCTTTTTTCTCTCATTTGAATTGGAATGAGTATCCAATAATCTAAGCATGACTAACAATTTGTATTGATGTTCCACTAGGCAAGAAATTCTAGTAATAATAATAATGCTTACTAGCTAAAATGGGTAAGGTTCAGTTTGGAGATAAACAAACAAGACTAGCAATTTCATGTAATATGTATTAAGGGTATAATTTTAGGGCTATATATAAGAATCGGATGGCGAAATTGGGCAAGCAAAGGGCTGTAAATATAGTAAGTTATTAATTATTATTCAATTTTTGACTCATGGTCAAATGAAAATAAAATAATTATGGAAAGATATTAATTATTATTCGATTTTTGACTCATTGCCAAATGAAAATAAAGTAAATACAGAAAGATATTAATTATTATTTGATTTTTCACTCATAGTCAAATGAAAATAAAGTGAATATAGAAAGATATTAATTATTATTCAATTTTTGACTCATGGTCATATGAAAATAAAGTAAATATAGAAAGATATTAATCATTATTTGATTTTTGACTCATGGTCAAATGAACTGGAATCTCTTTACTTGTGCATTCTTATCCAATCATATATTAATTTACGGCATGTTTATTCAATTAATAAATCCATATTCGATTGAAGGTTTATTCAATAAATTGTGTAAAGGATATTCATAATGCAGTGTATTTATAATACTCCCCTTTTGATGTTCATTTAATAGATATTGTGTCTTACTTAAAAATCTTACTAGAAACAAATTAGTAACAAAAAATATTGGTAAAGAAAAACAATACATATAGTAATAAATATTTGCTCGTTGCCTCATTAAAAATCTTATAAGAAAATCTAGTGGGATAAAATCTTAATTTAAAAAATTAGTACAATGCGTAATTTACTTTCTCCAATAAAGATCGCGATTCAGATGGTTAATCTTCACATTTTGATCTTGTATACCATCTTCTCAAGAGTTGAACTTATTAAGAATTTGATGAATAAATTCATTAGATTATCAGCGGAAAGAATTTGTTGTATATCAATATCACCGTTCTTCTAAAGATTGTGAAGAATAATTTTGGTGAAATGTGTTGCGTTCTATCTTCTTTTATGATGCATCGTTTTAATTGGCTATGCATGCATCATTATCTTCAAATAGAACTAGGGGTACTTTACTATCACATTTTAGGCCACATCTTTCGTTGATGAAATGTATCATTGATTTCAATCATATAAATTATCAAGCTACTTTATAAATAGCTATTATCTCAGTATGATTTCAAGAAATAGCAGTAATCGATTGTTTTATAGATCATTATGATATAACACTACCTCTGAATATAAGCATATAGCATGTTTTGAGATCTAACTGCCAACTTCTACAAGTACAAGTACCCTTCTTAATTGGTCAACAATAAACCTAGAATCACCCTCATTAATCTGAAATCCAGAATCCCCATTCGATAATATTTTACACCTCCTAGGGACATTTTTGTTTTCTTCTAAAATCAACCTTGCCACTGAAGAAACATATGTTATCCAAGTATTTACGAATGTTCTCATAACAACATGCCTATTCACAATCTTATGTATGATTTACTTTAACATAGTAATAATTGACTTATTTTTAAGATTTATTATCCAAAAAATTATTGATTTCACACATGTTATTTTCAACAACATCATATTTAGAAGATGTAGAAAAAAAGACCCTGCACCAAAATTCTTAGTATGCTAATAGATCTTCACATATACCTTCATCAGATTTTGCAAGTTTTAAAGTTCATCTTTTAACTTCACTTCATATGAAGCCTTAACACAAAGCTAAAATTGTGTTCTTTCTTTCTTTTTCCAATATATGAACCACTTAGACTATATATATATCTATCACACCTTCTGTGCTCTGCATTAGATAAAAGTCCATATTTATTTAATTTTATAAATTATATACTCATTTAATTTTATAAATTGTATTAGTTTATATAAATACATGATGCAAAGACGGCCCGGTGAGAGTTTCCAAAAAGAGGCAACTTTGGCTCTAAATATTTATTAAAAAATAAAAGTGGTCGTATTTTTTTCATATAAAATCATAAATAATAATAATAATAATATATATATATATATATATATCTTCTATATTACCTTAAAACCATGAACTCCTAACTTGAATGTTAAATTACTATGATATCCCTAATTTAGGTTGTGACTTTTTCGATGACTTGTGACTTTTCCGATATGTTGTGACTTTTTTCAAAGGGTTGTGATTTTTCGATGAGATGTGACTTTTACAAAGAGTTGTGACTTTTACAAAGAGTTGTGACTTTTTCAATAAGTTGTGACTTTTCCAAGAATTGTGACTTTTCCAAAAAGCTGTGACTTTTCCAAAGTGTTGTGACTTTTCGGAAAGGTCGTGATCTTTAAGATATGACACAAAAAACATTTGTTCATACTACCCTTTTTTTACTATAAATAGAGGGACTTCCTCTCATTTTTCAACCACATTTTTTTTCTGATCTTCTACTCTTCTTCTTCTTCTTGCATTTTAAAATTTTTTGTTTGATTTATTGTCGTTGAGTAAGTTCAAAGTTTAGCAGAATATGATTTACCACTATTCTGATGAAGTAAGTCATTCTATCCTAAGAGGTGGTTTATTCCATAACCTCAAGTACTTCAGGAAAATAATATATTTTTTATGATATAATAATTATTTTTTTGCTTAATATATACATTAGTATGTAATGTTCCAATATATGAAGTTAACATGATGTAGTCTAAATTCATTTGATTTTGTTAACAATTTCTCTTGTGATATAGATATATGCTTCTGAATATCTTTTTCCAAACTTTAGAGAATTGTGACGATTTGTTTTTGATGCTCAAGACAAAAGAATGATTTTATTTATCAATTCTACTTATGTGATTTAGACTCTTAGGAAGTTTGCTTCAAAATAGTTATTACTATATAAACATTGCCCTTTTGTTTTAATTATTTACTATTTCTTAATATTTCAGTATTTTAGATGAAGAAAAGTTCATATGACTTATAATAATATCTATATCTTCTATATTACCTTAAAAGCATGAACTCCTAACTTGAATGTTAAATTACTATAATATCCCTAACTTAGGTTGTGACTTTTTCGATGACTTGTGACTTTTCTCAAAGGGTTGTGATTTTTCGATGAGTTGTGACTTTTCCAAAGAGTTGTGACTTTTTCAATAAGTTGTGACTTTTCCAAAGAGTTGTGACTTTTCCAAAGTGTTGTGACTTTTTTGAAAGGTCATGATTTTTCAGATAAAACACAAAAATATTTGTTCATACTACCCTTTTTTTACTATAAATAGAGGGACTCCCTCTCATTTTTCAACCACATTTTTTTTATGATATTCTACTCTTCTTCTTCTTCTTGCATTTTAAATTTTTTGTGGGATTTATTGTCGTTGAGTGAGTTCAAAGTTTAGCAGAATATGAGGTACCATTATTCTGATGAAGTAAGACGTTCTATCCTAAGAGGGTTTTTCCGTAACCTCGAGTACTTGAGGAAAATAATATAATTTTTATGATATAATAATTAGTTTTTTGCTTAATATATACATTAGTATGTAATGTTCTAATATATGTAGTTAACATAATGTAGTCTAAATTCATTTGATTTTGTTAACAATTTCTCTTGTGATGTAGATATATTCTTCTGAATATCTTTTTCCAAAATTTAGAGAATTGTGACGATTTGTTTTTGATGCTCAAGACAAAAGAATGACTTTATTTATCAATGTTACTTATGTGATTTAGACATTCAGGAAGTTTTCTTCAAAATAGTTATTACTATATAAACATTGCCCTTATGTTTTACTTATTTACTATTTTTTTAATATTTCAGAATTTTAGATGGAGAAAAGTTCATATGACTTGTAATAACGTCAGTTGAAGTTTGTATTAGTTTAATTTTTATTATTTATTTAATAGCTAATTTTGTGAGATAAATATGTTTATTAATGCAAATATATATTTATTAGTTCAGCTGCTTTCATACAATCCCCTAGCAATTATAAACACATACTTTACAACACTAATCAACTTTGTTTCTTCCCCGTGAGGCATTACTTATACAGTGTATTATTGGTTCACCTGCTCACATACAACTCCCTGACAATTTTAAGCACATACTTTACATATATATGTTACTTGTTACCTTATTTTAACCGCACTTTACATCTTAATGATACTCTCTTTTATGCATCAAATCCCTGCCTAATCATGCATATTTCGATCATTTGCCGCCCTCATCAATGGTACTAATACACAATAACGCCTAGAATTAACATTGTCACTATCATCTCCCAATGGTAGTCATCAAGCTCCAGCCCACATGATGACTGAAATTGAACTAGCAAAATCGAATATACCGATAAACAAGATACAAAAATAGTCCGCTAATTCGGTGATGAGAGTCTTAGTGATTTGAAGGGGTTCAATAATAACTTACAAGAATTCAAGGCAAGAAGGGACTTTCAGAACAATAATATTAGTTAACGAAGAGGTAATAACATTGACACTTTTACTTACCTTATTATTTTATCGTTCATGTTTATTGTACTTATACCCCCACCCCTTTGCGCAATACTAGGTACAAAAATTCAAGCAACACTATTTAATAAACATATCGAAATATGGAAGGACTCCTTGAAACCAAATATGAGTTACTACATTGCTAAAGGACGCTTAGATTGCGTCAACCCCAACTACTGTTCCGTACATAAAGAAGTTGAATTGGCATTTACAGATAACACAATCATAAAGGCGACTGACATTGAGGTTTCAACACACAGATACTCTGTTGACTTTGTATCATTGGATCATGTCGATAAATTACCTAATGGTGCTATTCTAGGTAACTGTCCACCAAAATAATTTGTTATTTAATTTCATGCTCCATTATGTAATCGCTATCACTAATTTACATTACCTATTCTAAGATTTGACTTGCGTTTTAGTTTTAATGAATCCCCTCATTGAAAAAGAATATAGCAAGAGACGGGAAATAGTTGTTACAAATGAGCAGTATGTTTTGAAGATGCCTAAACTACCATCAATATAGAGATATGGTAAAGTATTGACATTTCGCTTATAACTGATAACCCAACATGAAGCATACAACTGTTACTCTATGAGAAGATTTTGCAGAAAATGACAGTGCTTTTCTAGAAAGGATGAAAGATGATAAACTTATACTGTGCTTATATGTTTTATAATAAACTGAGTATAGTTGTTGTTTCAAATTTGAAACAAGCTCTTGTCACACTAGGCACTTTTGAAATATCTATTATTTCCATGAGTAGCGTCTTGATCTGTCACGACCCAAAAATGGACGTGATGGCACTCGTCTTAACCCACCAAGACAAGTCAGCCTAAAACTCAACCATTACAATAAAATGCGATTTTTTTTTATAGAATAAACTCAAAATACCCCCAAAATTTGGTTGTCAAGTGTACAAGCCTCTAAAGTATTACAATTGAATCAAAAGAAAAATACAAGTCTCATATGACATTGTTTCTAGAGTAGAACAAGATCATAAACAGGAGTAAGAAGGTCCACTGAGATGATAAACAGCTACCTCACAAATCTCCAAGAAGCCTCGGAAAAGAAGAGAATATTTCACAAAGGTCCGGGCTAGTAACCTACAAAACAAATGTAGTAGCAAGGGGTGAGTACCAAACCACACGGTACTCAACAAGTAAACCTCTAAACACAAGCTAAGGGGATAGAATACGGGTACTCCTTACACCCCAACCGAACCTCCAAAACTACAACGTGCATAAAATCAGCCTGATCTAACAATTCACATAGCACATATCTCAACATCAACATTCTAACAATCGCATATTCTCAACAACAAGCTCAATATTCATCAATTACAATCTCCACGACTACAATCTGCTTAAAACCAGCCCAACATAATAGTTCATAATTCACATAGCACACAGCTCAACAACAACACTTTAACAATTACATATCCTCAACAACAAACTCAATATTCACCAATCAAAGTTCCACAGAAAGGCACTCACAAGATCAGCAAAACACAATATCAAGTTCACTAATGATAAATGTATGCAATGCAATGGAATGCAATGTCAAGTATAGTGATGCATGTCTGACCTAGTGATGCACACCCGCTGTCTCTCAGTCCGAGACCCATGGGGGACATATATGTCCATGCATCCATCGCGGCGCGTGATACGACCCTCGATAATAGTAACCATCGCGGCGCGCGATACGTCCCTCGAAATATAGTATCCATCGCGGCGCGTGATACGTCCCTCAAAATGGTACATCCTCTTTAATTTCTTATTCTTTCTCAATCCACATAACACTTGTCACAACCATGTCTCAGAACAATGCAAATGACATGTTCACACAAATAATAAGGAGATGATCATTTTCATAATACACAATTCACAACAATACAACCGTGATACAACATCAATAATGATTCAACAAGCCTTTCAACCCAGTCTCAAACATCACACATCAACAATTAAACACATTGCCTTTTATTACCCATTTTTCATCATTAGAAAATAATCAATATGTACAAGTCAACCCATCACCAAGTCTCATTACCCCCAAACACATATCACAAGGAAATACACGAATTCCATTCACTTAACAAGGGTTTAGAAATCCACTTGCCTCAAATAATAGAACAATCACTCTAGGAGCCTTCCCTTTTCGTTGAACTTCCAACTCAAAGCAATCTAGTCAAATAATTAACCACAATAAGATTTCAAAACTAACAATACACATGTTACTATA
>JAJOOO010009941.1:0-41517 GCA_029582685.1 Solanum piurae | reverse complement strand
ATTATCATAAATATCAACAAAACAATATTACATGGTGTTAATGTTACTACTTGTTAATCAAATCCACAAATAAAATTATCTTTATAATATTTATTAAGATTTTTTCAAATAAAAGTATAAATATCTAAATAGAAATATTAACCTAATTGTTTTGTCACATTAAAATACAAAAAATGTGACAATATTCCAACCATAAAAAAGTTAAAAATAAACTCCTTAAAAAATTCATGAAACTTATGGCATATCTAACACATCATGAAATCTATGACGTATCCAACACTCCATGATCATCAAGCATATCTGAATCAGCTTGTGGCAAGGTTGTCTTAACATCTTCATTTTCATCTGCAATTTATACGCGGTTTCAATTAGTTAAATATTAAACAGATTTTGAGTTTGGACTCTCTTTAATTTTTAATTTTAATATTATATTATATTTTTTTAATTATTTTTATTTGGCCCACGGGCCGGCCCTACCTATATTTCTCAAGCCCCACAAATCAGCAGGCTTATTCAAGCCGGGCTAAAAAGCCCTTTTCTTAAATGGGCTCCAAAAATCTTAGCCCAGCCCTATTAAATCCCGGGTTAGGCCAGGCCAGCCCAATGGGACTAGCCCATATTGACGGCTCTATTCATGGGAAAATCATCATATTTTATCAATTCATGCATAAGAGATCATAATCTAATCTTTTAAATCAATAAAGTAAAGAACCCATGATAATTGATGAAAAACCTAACTTAATTGGGGAATTCTACCGTAGAAGTAGAGGAATTTAGGAATTCCATGAATGAAAAGAATCCATGGATGAAAACTACCATACCTTGAATCCAAAAGCTAGCCTTAAATGGAGGAATTTATACCTTGACTTAAAACCCTATGTTGAATCTTCTTCTTCAAGTTTCTAGAGAGAGAAATATTTGGAGAGGAGATTTGGTTTTCTTTTGTGAATTTGGAAGAATGAAGTGAATGGGTTAATTTAGGGGTTGAAAAATCTTATATAGGGGTCTTAGTAAAGAGTAAAACGACGTAGTATAGGAATTAATTAGGAAAAGACCCAACTACCTCTAAACTTAACAGAAAACTGACTACCAATGGACCCATTCGATGAACCGTGGTCTGACCCACGACCCATCCTAGTGGACCGTGGTTGGTCATCAGAAACCTGATTTCTATCCATCGAACCATGGACCCTGACCACGGACCGCGGTCTGACCTACAGTCTGTAGGTCGAGCCGTGGTCCAGGACCTCAAGTCACTTGGCAGGGTGGCCAACCCTCAGACCTTTCTACAGTCTGTGGTTCATCCCACGGACCGTGGTTGGCCTCTGTTGTTGCTGGCACCTGCAACTTCCCAATATTTGGTTTATTTCCCTTTTTCGGATACAGGGTGTTACAAAGAATTATTTGTGTCATATGCTCCACCCCTAAAAGATGAGAAGTTGTTCACATCTAACTCTGTTGTTGCAAAGGTTAAATGAGATGACAAGATCTACTTAAAGATGATCTTAGGCAAGGTGGTGAATTTTAACAGAGTCTTATATGTTTTCAAATCGCAAAAGAACTTAGTTTATGTACCATTTCTGACCAAGAACAGATTTAAGTGTGTATTTGTTTCTGATAAAGTTGTAGTGAGTAAGAATGAAATGTATGTAGGAAAAGGTTACCTCATTGAGGGCCTCTTCAAACTAAATGTGACTGAAGTTGATTTATTTAAAGATTTTGCTTCTTCTTAGTTGCTTGAGTCAAACTATTTATGACATGAACATTTGGGACATGCCAATTACAAAACTGGCAAAAACTAATTAACTTAAATTTTTTGCCTAACTTTCAGTGCAATGAATTCAAATGTCAAGTAAATGTTGAATCTAAGTATGGTAAGCATCCTTATAAATCTGTTAAAAGGAATTCATACCCCTTAGAATCGATTCATGCTGACATTTGTGACATGAAGTCAACAACATCTCGTGGTGGGAAAAGTATTTCATAACTTTTATTGATGATTGCATTAGATATTGTTATGTCTATTTGCTAAATGGTAAAGATGAAGCAATAGATGTATTTAGGCAAAATAAAACTAAAGTTGAAAATTAGTTCGATAAAAAGATAAAAATGAGTAGAAGTGATAAAGGTGGAGAATGTGAATCTCCGTTTGCAGAATATATTTGGAAAATGGAATCATTCATTAAACTAATGCTCCTTACTCTCCTCAGTCTAATGGAATTGCGGAAAGGAAAAACTGAACTTTAAAAGAAATGATGAATGTCTTACTTATAAGTTCAGGTTTACCACAATACGTTTGGGGGGAATCTATCCTTGCAACAAATCGAGTAATCAATAGAGTGCTTCACAACAAGACATATGTTATTCCATATGAGAAATAGAAAGGTAAAAAAATCCAACTTGAGCTATTTCAAAGTGTGGGGTATCTAGCCAAATTCCAAGTTCCTATACCTAAAAGGGTCAAAATAGGATCTAAGACAGTGGAATGTACATTTATTGGATATGCCACAAATAGTAAGTTGTGTGATTTTTTTCATAAGTCCAAACATCCGGATATTAATAACAATATTGTAATGGAATTAGATAACATTGAATTCTTTGAACATATCTATCTATATAAAACTAGACTCAAATTATCTAGTGAATGGTCTAAAC
Source organism: Solanum piurae (assembly GCA_029582685.1). Taxonomy (NCBI): domain Eukaryota; kingdom Viridiplantae; phylum Streptophyta; class Magnoliopsida; order Solanales; family Solanaceae; genus Solanum; species Solanum piurae. Next base: position 38,862 of record JAJOOO010009941.1, on the reverse strand, counting down.
GACCTTGAGAAGAACCAAAAGATAATGTACCTAATGAAGAGAGTCCAAGTCGTAGTGAACATCAAAGGACTAACTTGGTGCTCATTCCTTAAAAAGAAAATATTTTATCTTTTTCAGATTTGAGACCTATTAGTTTAATTAATTCCATTAATAAGATTATCTCTAGAATTGTTCATGATAGACTTGATTCATGTCTTCCTAATGTCACGCCCAGAGCCTACACCTTGGGCGTAACTAGCACTCGAGGTCCCAAGTGAACCCTTGGCCTAGCTCAATACTTAGCGGAAGACTTACTCAACAATATATGACTTTAATTTGCAAAGATTAACTCAAAATTCTCAAGATAAATAACTTAGAATATTAAAAAAACATTATATTGGCCAAAAGAGGCAACTCAAGTCTTATACATTTAACAATAGAAATGGAAAAGACTCCTCAAAACACTACTGAAACCTCTAATGACTATGATGGACATTGGGACAAGACCCATGACATCCTAATAAAATTAAAAAGTAAATGTTAATCTTCCGAAATAAAGGAGGCTCACCAAAGCAACTCTGGAACTGCAAGTGGTATCAATGGTGTGCTTGTTGATGACTCTGGACGCCTATATCTGCATCGTGAAATAATGCAGGCCAAATGGCGTCACTAAATGGAATGTACGAGCATGCAAGGGGAAATCTAAAGCACAGACATAATCTTGAACTAATAAAAAGGAAGAACATAATCACCTTATCTCAACTCAATTCAAGGGTACTCAAATATACTCAAACTCAGAAATACAGAACTCAGTTCAATATAAAGGAAACAATAAAGATGCATTATAAATAAAGCTTTTAAACCAGTATATAATAACTCAATGTATTTAAAAACACAATAATAACTCTTTTACTCTTAATTGGGAGATTCTCTAATCGGCAACCACACTATGAGCTATGTGATGATACAACGTCTCGCTTACGCTGCCAGAACTGTCATATACCTTGCTGGAGTATAAGATATCCTCAACAAAGTGGATCCACTAAGAAATTCTTAAAATCAATAAGGAATCATCTAAAAAGTATGACCATTTACCCATGTTGGCATACATGGTTTATGAGGACTTTGATGTAACACCTCGGAAATTAGTAGGCTAAACTAGAGCTTAACGTGAGGGTTAGAGTCATAGATGTAACTCCTCATACTTAAAATAGAGGGTTTCATGTTAGAACGTCAAGGTACGACCCCTCAAGGGCCCATGGCTCAAGGACCAACCATGGACCCTTGAGGAGGACCTCTGGGAACTGCCCAAAAGCAGTGAACCACGACAAGACCCACGCCCCGTGGTGGATAGTCGTGGTTCAAGCCCCAGGTTGCCAACTCTCAGTCACCAAACCACACTTGACCAGGATGGTCTATGGTTCCATCCACGGCCCGTCAACGTGGTCTCATGGATGGTGATCTGAGGGCAGTTTTGGGGGTTAAGTTTAGGGGCACTTTGGGGTTTTCCAATTTTAATTAATATTAAGTGATGTCGTTTTAGCCTAATTTAGACCAACTATATAAGGATTTTAGACCACTAAATTAATTCATTCATATCATTATTTCTAAAACCCAAATCAATTCCTAAAAGTTCATCCTCACCAAAAATTCTCTCTAGAAAACTCAATGAAGAAAAAGAAGGAAGTTGGAGCTAGGGCTCAAAGAGCAAGGTTATTCACACCAAATTCATAGGGCTTTGTGATAAAGGTATGGTAGCTCTTTATCCATGGATAGAATTCATCCATGGAGCCCCTTCAAAATCCCAATTTCAAAGATAAAAATCCCCAAAAGCTAGGGTTTGATTCCAAAGTCATGGGTTTTTTTAAAAAAATGATTCTAATGCTTGAATTACTTTACATTATGTATGAATTTATGATTCCTTAAAGTTTTTATGTCGAAATACCCAAGAACCTATGAAATCTCCATATTTCCCACTTATGATCTTGCGATGTGGGTTTGTTGATGAAAAAAGAATGTTATGAGATTATGCATGTAGTGATTGGGTTACTTGAATTATGTTGATATCCATGTCTAATGTAGTGAATTCTAGATGTGTTGATTTGATACAAGCTTTGACCCTTGAAAGGGAAAATAATGATATTATGCATGTTAATGAAGTTTTTTATATGCTTTAAAAACACTTTAAGAGTGAAGTGTCTTTGATTATGATCTAGTTGTTGTGTTGTTGAAAGAGTATTCTCATATACACACTCATGCAAGAATATGATATGATGTGAAAGGTTTTCTGACAATAAGAAGATTCTAAGGTTGAAAGGCTTTCTCACCTATTGAATCTATATGTAGACATGGACGGTTAAAGGTAATTCTCACGCATGATCTAATGAGCTATCTTAATGAATCAAGTTATTTCTTAATATGTATTCCGTGGAAAGTAATGCTTAGCACCGATTAGATATTGAATATGAGATGTAAGCTTTTACACTAGTTGAGTCCCGCTTCCCAATGGGATCTTTTACACTAGTTGAGTCCGGGTTCCCAAAGTATGTCTCATGAGATGGAGACCTTCTACACTAGTTGAGTCTTGGTTTCTAGTAGCAATCTCTTTATCCAATAAAATATGTGCCCCCATAGGTTATTTAGCAAGTGGATCCACCTAAGCTAAGAGTATGGTTCTACCATAGGAAAGTAAGACACCCCTTTTCGGTGTGGATAACACTAGAGGTCCATGTATAGCTCACATGATCTAATGTCGGTTAAGGCTTATTTCCACAAAAACAATAATAAGAATATGAATTATGAACTATGGTTACTCAAGAAGCTTTTATATGAGTTTTCAAGGTCTTAAAGGTGATGAATATGAATTTTGGGCTACAGAGGTTTACTTAGCATGGGTAAGATTTATGGGGTCTTATTCATGCATTGCAGAAGTATGCTTTGAAGGTTTTTATGATGTGTTTTATTAGGTTATGATGATCAATGTATTGACTATGTTTTTGACTTATGCTTTTCTACTATCTTCATAATGATGTTTTAACTTGGTAAATGGCATGCTTTCAAATGAAATGTCCCTTTTAGCATGTCTTCAATATTTTTATGCATAGATATCATACTTAGTGCATTTTTGTACTAACGCCTACTTTTCCAACATTTTTCCCCAAGTGTAGGGTCTGATTCTCGAGGGGATCATTCTAGTGGCTAGTGCTTGGACTTGACTATCTTCCGAGCTTGTTGGTGAGTCCTCATGGTTCGAGGATGACTTTTTCCTTTGATGTAGTTTCTTTCATGTACTTTCCCTTTTCGTACATGTTGTATGGGCTAGGCCCTATTTCATTCAAAGATTTTAATAGATGGTTGTATTGAGACTAAGTGTCTAGACTTCCGCTTTATTTTATGACAATTTTGGACTTGAAATGTGTTTTTACTCTTATTGTTCTACTGCTTATGTTATGAGAACTAAGTGTCTTGTATGGAGTCCTTCGGGGTTCTATACGCCATGTTACATGTAAGGGATACCCCTGGGTCATGACAAACTTGGTAATTAGAGCACAAGGTTTAGAATGGTCCTAGGATGATGTCTCATAAATCATGGTTCAAGCTCCAAGTTGCCAACTCTCAGTCACCAAACCACACTTGACCAGGACGGTCCATGGTTCCATCCATGGCCCGTCAACGTGGTCTCGTGGATGGTGACCTGGGGGCAGTTTTGGGGGTTAAGTTTAGGGGCACTTTGGTGTTTTCTAGTTTTAATTAATATTAAGTGATGTCGTTTTAGACTAATTTAGACAACCTACATAAGGATTTTAGACCACTAAATTAAGCCATTCATCTCATTATTTCTAAAACCCAAATCAATTCCTAAAAGTTCAATCTTACCAAAAATTCTCTCTTTAGAAAACTCTAAGAAGAAGAAGAAGAAAGTTTGAGCTAGGGTTCAAGGAGCAAGGTTCTTCACACCAAATTCATAGGGCTTTGTGATCAAGGTATGGTAGCTCTTCATCCATGGATAGAATTCATCCATGGAGCCCCTTCAAAATCCCAATTTCAAAGATAGAAATCCCCAAAAGCTAGGGTGTGATTCAAAAGTAATGGGTTCCTTTCAAAAACTGATTCTAATGCTTGAATTACTTTATATTATGTATGAATTGATGATTCCTTAAGGTTTTTATGTCGAAATTCCCAAGAACCCATGAAATCCCCATATTTCCTAATTATGATGTTATGAGTGGGTTTGTTGATGAAAGAAGAATGTTATGAGATTATGCATGTCGTGATTGGTTTACTTGAATTATGTTGATATACATGTCTAATGTAGTGAATTCTAGTTGTGTTGATTTGATATGATCTTTGACCCTTGAAAGGGAAAATCATGATATTATGCATGTTTTATGAAGTTTTGTATATGCTTTAAGAATACTTTGAGAGTGAAGTGTCTATGATTATGATCTAGTTGTTGTGTTTTTGAAAGGGTATTCTCATATACACACTCATGCAAGAATATGATATGATGTGAAATGTTTTCTCACAATATGAAGATTGTAAGGTTGAAAGGCTTTCTCATCTATTGTATCTATATGTAGACATGGACGGTGAAAGGCTATTCTCATGCGTGATCTAATGAGTTATCTTAATGAATCAAGTTATGTCTTAATATGTATTCTGTGGAAAGTAATGCTTAGCACCGAGTATATATTGAATATGAGATGTAATCTTTTACACTAGTTGAGTCCCGCTTCCCAATGGGACCTTTTACACTAGTTGAGTCTGGGTTCCCAAAGTATGTCTCATGAGATGGAAACCTTCTACACTAGTTGAGTCCTGGTTTCTAGTAGAAATTTCCTTATCCCATAAACTTTGTGCCCCCATAGGTTATTTAGCTAGTGGATCCACCTAAGCCAAGAGTATGGTTCTACCTTAGGTAAGTAGGACACCTCTTTTCAGTGTGGGTAACACCGTGGGTCCATGTATAGCTCACATGGTCTCATGTCGGTTAAGGCTTATTCCCATAACAACAAGAACAAGAATATTAATTATGAACTATGGTTACTCAAGAATCTTTTATATGAGTTTTCAAGGTTTTAAAAGTGATGAATATTAATCTTGGCCTAAAGAGGTCTACTTAGTATGGGTGAGATTTATGGGGTCTTATTCATGCATTGCACAAGTATTCTTTGAGGGTATTTATGAAGTGTTTTATTAGGTTATGATGATCAATGTATTGACTATGCTTTTGACTTATGGTTTTCTACTATCTTCATAATGATGTTTTAACTTGGACTTGACTATCTTCCGAGCTTGTTGGTAAGTCCTCATAGTTCGAGGATGACTTTTTCCTTTGATGTAGTTTCTTTCATGTACTTTCCCTTTTCGGACATGTTGTATGGGTTAGGTCCTATTTCATTCAAATATTGTAATAGATGGCTAAATTGAGACTAAATGTCTAGACTTCCGCTTTCTTTTATGAAAATTTTGGACTTGTAATGTGTTTCTACTCTTATTGTTCTATTGCTTATGTTATGAGAACTAAGTGGCTTGTATGGAGTCCTTCGGGGTTCTATACGCCATGTTACATCTAGGGGGTACCCACCCTTGGTTTGTGAAATTTGAGTTGTTTGAACTCGTCCCCATATTGGTGCTCAATACTAGTCCCAATAATATAACTCATGCTTATATGTTTAGCAACATTTCCTCATCCTCAAACATTGAGATTATTACTCAAAAGGGATTCTCTTAAAAGAGATTATGCTCAAACACTCTTCATATACTTATTCGGAAATCAAGGTTTCCTCTTATTTTAAATGTAAAAACATTTATTCTTGGGAATACTTAGTTCCTTTATATTCATTTAGAATAAATGAACTCAACTCTCATCATCCTCAGTCTCAAGTACTCAAGTTTTAAAAGATTGTAAAAGACTTCTCAAAGTGACTGAAAGACTTTACTCGAACTTTACTATTAATCATTTCTTGAATTTAAAATGTGAATTCAAGAGTTATGACTTGGATAAATAGGATATCTCAGAGATTGATGAAGATTTTAAGTGTTGAAATCAAGAAGAGAACGTTGGTGTGATTTGATGGAACTCTCACGGAAAGAAGGACGTATGGGTAGGGGACCCGGCGTCCCTGGCGCACTGAGTGGCGCGGGGCGCCAGCCCCATAACTTCAGAACAGTAGTTAGAGCGCACAGAGTGGCGCACCATGCCGGGCCCCTTAGTGTTAGGAAGAAGTTCTGGCGCAGTAGTGGCACGCCGCCCCACCCCTATGCCCAGATTTTTGACAATTGTTTCTTCTCAATTCCCAAGTTCAACTCATATAGAATAGAATGAATTCCTTCAAACTTCATCGGGATCATAAACCCAACACAATCACAACGAAAATCCACACAAAACCCACCAACAACAATACTCATTCGCAAGGCCCTCACCTCAAGAACTCAACAAGACTCCATTGTAAATGATGAAGCTAAAACCTCTAAATTTCTCAAGAATTCAAATCAACCAATCTCAAGAACAAAATTATGGATGAAAATCACATGATTGGTGTGAGGATGAAAAAACTCATCACTATGAAAGCTTACATACCTCTAAGAACACTTGTTCTTGGTGAAATCTTGATTTTCTTGAACAAATGCTTGAATCCTTTATATTTTCTCTTCTTGAACTCCCCTAAAAACCCAACGCTTCTTTTGAATGACTAAAACTTATTTAAATCAGTTAAGACCCCTAAAAGGGTAATAAAATGTTTAGGCTATGTGGGGGTAAGGAAAAGACCAAAATACCCCTCTTTAATTCGGATCAATTTCTTTAATTTGGTAGGCAAAATTCAAACTGGCATATCTCCCTCATCTGAACGCAAAACTTAATAAACTCAGTGGCGTTGGAAAGAGGACACAAAGATATTTCATTTGACATCTTATGGGCCACCTAACTCATCATGTACTGAAGTTATGGTCATTTGAAGTTTGCCCAAAACTCACAATTTAAGAGTAACTTGTACAAATTTCCAATTAGCCCTTTCCAATTTAGTTCTTTCTAAAATTAGCTCTTTCCAAGATGGAAGTGTTACAATATCTCCCCTTTGGGAACATTTTTCCTCGAATGGGATCACTCTAAGTAGAACTAAGGCTTGTAAATCTAACACCCAACTCAAACACCCAGCATGCATTTTAACACGACATAGCATAGCAATTTAAAGAGTGTTTTACAAAAAGTCATTACCTTGGTATGGAATTTTTGTGGAAGGAAAGAGATGTGGGTATCTCTTCTTTGTATCCTCCTCAGCCTCCCAAGTAGCTTCCTCAACAAACAGATTCCTTTACAAGACCTTGAATGATGCTACCTCCTTGATTCTCAACTTGCGAACCTGGCGATCAAGTATCTTAATGGGTATCTCCTCATAAGATAGGTTGTCCTTAATACCAATATTTTCAGTAGGTATAATGAGTGAAGGATCGCCCATACACTTTTTCAACATATAAATGTGGAACACCGGATGGACTACTACTAACTCTGGTGGTAGCTCCCGCTCATAGGCTACATTTCCAGTCCTCTTGGATATTCTATAAGGATCAATATACCGGGGACTAAGCTTCCCCTTCTTACCAAATCTCATTACACCCTTCATGGGTGAAACGTTCAAGTACACTCAATCATCCACCTCAACCTCCAAGTCACTTCTCCTAACATCTGTATAGGATTTCTTACGACCTTGCACTGTTTACAACCTCGGTTGAATAATCTTCACATTCTCCATATCTTAATGAACCAAGTATGGTCCTATAGACCTAGCTTTACCAACCTCAAACCATCCAATAGGATATCTACATCTTCTCCCATAAAGAGCCTCATAAGGAGCCATCTGGATGCTAGAGTGATAAATGTTGTTGTAAGAAAACTCTATGAGAGGTAAGTGATCATCCCAATTGCCCTTGAAATCGATCACAGAAACATATCCTCTAAAGTCATAGTCATGCACTATGCTTAGACATCAATCTGGGGATGGAAAGTAGTACTCAAATTCACCTTCGAACCCAAACCTTTTTGGAAAGACTTCCAAAATTGCACGATGAATTGTGAACCTCTATCTGAAATGATGGACACAGGAACTCCATGAAATCTGACCATCTCTTGAAGATATAGTCTGGCATAATCTTCTGCTACATAAGTAGTCTTTACCAGCAAAAAGTGGGTTGATTTAGTCATCCGATCTATAATCACCCAAATTGAATCATGTTGCCTGCAAGATCGCGGCAAACCAGTAATGAAATCCATGTCGATCATCTCCCATTTCTGTTTTGAAAGATCTATCTTCTAAGAAATACCATCGGGCCTATGGTCCTGTACCTTGACTTGTTGGAAATTTGGGAATTTAGCAATGAAATCTACAATACACAACTTCATACTACTCCAGCAATAGACTTCTCTCAAGTCACGATACATCTTTAGGGAACAAGGATGCATAGAGTATCTAGATCTATGAGTTTCTTCCATGATCCTCTCTTGAAGTTCATCCACTTTTGGTACACATAATCTACCTTGATACCTCAACACTTCATCTCCCCCTTGTTCAATAGCCATCACTTTCTGCTTATAAACACCTATCGTCAATTCAAGGAAACGGGGTTTTGGTCTTGTTTCTCTTTCACTTCAGAAACTAGTGAAGTTTCATCCCCATTCATCACCACAACTCCACCTTCATTGGAATCCAACAATAGGACTCCCAATCGTGCAAGTCTGTGCACATCTCTGGAAAATTCTTTGTTTCCCTTCTCAACATGGGTAGTACTACCCATAGATAACCTACTCAAAGAATCAGCAACAACATTAGCCTTACATGGGTGATAGAGAATACTCATGTTATAATCCTTGAATAACTCCAACCACCTTTTATGTCTGAGATTAAGCTCTTTATAACTAAATACATACTGAAGACTTTTGTAATTACGGTTTGAGTGTCTACGATCATCGATAATAGAGTAACCCAACCGAGGGTTGGGGTCGTGTCCCAAGGGAGTGGTTTTGAGAATTGATAGAAAAATAAAATCTAGTTCTAACTAGTCGTAGCTAAAGAAATTAACGATTAAAAACATTGTAGATCGAAGGGGGACACAAAAGTGTCAAATATCAATTTGGGGTTTTGTCACAATTAAGTAAAAACAACAAAATTAACAAGAAAATCAAGTATGGGGACGAGTTCTTGGGATGTGACCACAATACAAGTTGAGATAAATAGTTGGGTACATTCTTTCGATAGAAAATTTGCAAGATAATAGTGACTAGGCTAAGTTTTAGATGGAAATAAGTTCCCTCTCGGGCAACTTAGCTATGGCTATAGCAATGGGAGGGCCCCAGCAGAAGAGAAAAGTCAGGATAACGAGCGCTCCGCCCTTAGATGGAAATAAGTTCCCTCTCGGGCAACTATCCCTGTTTCTAATGTGTTCCTCTCGGACACCCATTTGCCGCATGAAGACCAGCCTACGCCTTACCCCACTCACTCTCTCGAGCTGAGTGTTAGGATATGGGACTAGGGCTCACCCTTTCAGGCTAAACCTCATGTCGACCCACTCCTTAGGCCATCAGTCTAGTGGTCTTGGTTTCGCAACCTCCTTCTCAGGTAAGACGAAAACACATGGGTGGCTTTGTATTTGCAACTACAAGCCCATTAACTTAAACCACAACCACTAGGTGAAATCGCCATTAAAATACATCTAACCTATCAGCAAGCAAAATCCAACAATAATATCAACACATATTTGCTAAATCACACCCCAAGACAGAAATTTATACCTTCAATGATGTTGAAATCAAATGGGTATAGAGAAATAAGTTTTGATTTGAGCAAAGAAGGAAGAATCCAAGAGACCCACTTCCAAATTGAAGGAGGTGAAACCCTTTTCTTCTTCAAGTCTTCAAATCCTAACAAACTTGAGAGTAAAATAAAAATAGTACTAAATCCAAAATCTGATAATAACAATATGATACTAAATCTGATACTAAGTTATAACTCCCAACGAGTATTTATAGTTTTCAAAAATATGTGATGTGGAGGATCACTCGGCGACATTAGTCGAAATTGCCAATCAACTCGGCGATTCACCCTCTGGTGTAGTTCATCGCCGTATTGCACCGTCCTTCGGCATCGTAGTGCTCTGTGTCATTGGGCGACATGGTACTGCTTCGCGGAACTATTTGGCGACACGCTAACTGCTCCCTTTTTCCGCCGACTTGATCCTTTCCTTCAGGGCTCAGCACACTGGAACAAAAGGCGAAGTGAGACCCTTCGGCGATTCGCCAAGTGAACTCGGAGATCCTCAGGCCTTCATTTTCTTGTTCTTTTCAGCCTTTTCGTTCCTTTTACCGCCTAAGTGTCCATGCTTCCACTAAAACTTCAAATACCTGAAACTTAAGAATTTTCATCAGATATTGAGATAAAATAAGCATTTGGGGACACTATTCTTATTAAAATAAAGTCATAAATGAGTCCAATTTGTGGAGTCATCAGTGATCAGTGAACACTTCAACATGAACACCATAGAGATAGTGATGCCATATTTTTAAGTCAAACACTATAGTTGCCAACTCTAGATCATGGGTTGTGTAATTCTTCTTGTGAATCTTAAGTTGTCGGGAGGCATATAACTTTGCCATTTGGCATCAGTACACAACCCAGTCCAACTCTGTACGCCTCACAATACACCACAAATCCTTGTGTACCCTTCGATAAGGTCAACATTGGGTAGTAGTTAACCGCATTTTTAATTCCTGAAAACTTTTCTCACAAAGCTTCAGACCATAGAAACTTCGCTCTCTTCTAAGTCAACCTTGTCAATGGGGAGGAAATAGATGAAAACCCCTCGACAAACCTCATATAATAATCAGCCAATCCTAAATAACTCCTAATATCAATTCGAGATGTGGGTCTGGGCCAGTTCTGCGCTGCCTCAATCTTCAGAGTATCAACTCGAATTCCTTCTCCAGATACAATGTGGCCTAAGAAAGCGACACACTCAAGCCAAAACTCACACTTGGAAATTTTGGCATATAATTCTCTATCTTTGAGAGTTTGGAGGACTATTCTGAGATGACAAGCATGGTCTTCCTCATTCCTTGAATAATTAGAATTTCATCAATGAATACGATAACAAGCATATCACGATAAGGCTTAAACACTCTGTTCATAATATCCATGAACGTTGCAGCAACACTTGTCAAGCCAAAAGACATAATAAGAAACTCATAATAACCATAACAGGTCCTGAATGTTGGGATGTCACTTTTTCTTACTCTCAACTGATGATAGCCAGATCTAATGTCTATCTTAGAAAAGCAAGTGGCACACCAAAGTTGATTGAAAAGATCATCAATTCTCGGAAGAGGATACTTATTCTTTATAGTAACTTTTTTCAACTGACTGTAATCTATGCACATCCTAAGAAAACCATATTTCTTCCTTACAAATAAGATCGGAACGGCCCAAGGTGATACACTTGGTCGAATGAAACCTTTATCAAAAAGATCTCGCATCTGTTCTTTCAACTCTTATAACTCAGCTGGAGACATTCTATATGGATGAATAGAAATAGGTTGAGTATCAGGAAGAATATCTATGCCCAAGTTTATTTCTCTCTCAGGAGGGACTCCGGGAAGATCCTCTAGAAAAACCTCTAGAAACTTACTCACAACTGGAACTGACTAAATAGGTGGTGTGTCCACACTAACGTCATTAACTCAGACTAAGTTATATATGCATCCCTTGGAAACTAACTTTCTGGTCATAAGGTACGAAATAAAATGACCCTTAGGCACTGCACTAGACCTCCATTCTATACCAGACTCATTAGAAAACTGGAACCTTACATCTCGAGTTCTACAATCAGCTGAGCCATAACAAGCATGAATTCAGTCCATACCTAGAATAACATCGAAAACAACCATATCTAACTACAAAACAACTCCTAAAAAATGACAGACAAAAAAGGGACGGACGGCGTCGCTCCAAAAAGCGACGCCATTTTCCACACCGTCCGTCACTTTTTATTAAAAAAAATATTTTTTAAATTATTTTACAAAAAGTGGCGTACATCATCTCTTAGTCCGTAGATATTTTTGCGGATTTTTTCACCAATTATATTTCTAATTAATAACTATTTATTTAATATATATAGAGACGACGTCCGTCGCTTTTTATTAAAAATAATTATTTATAAATTAAAAAATAACCACGCTGTCTGCCGCTCTTAATTTATTTTATTTTATTAATTATTATTTTTAAAAAGCGTCAGACGGTAACTCTTAGTCCATCGCTTTTTGGTGAAAAATTTGGTCAAACACATTTTAAAAAGCAACAGACAATGTCGTTTACTCCATCGCTTTTTGGTCAAAATGTTGGTCAAATATATTTAAAAAAGCGTCAGACAAAGAGACAATGTCCGTCGCTTTTTGTTTAATTATGTTGCACGAGAGACAAATTTTCCACCAAATTTCCCATCTCTCTTCTCTGTAAGATCCTGCCTGCACCATATGTCACCGCCACTACCACGGTTGCTTCCACCACCTCCCTCGCCCCATCGCCGGCCCACCCTCTAACGCCACCCAAAAAAATTCCCAAACTGCCTCTCCTTCATGTGATAAGGTTAGGGTTTAAATTTTGTTTTTTTTCCAATTCTGGTAATTATATTTGATTTCTTAGTTTTTATATTGTTTTAGTTTGTTGAATTGTGTTATTCAATTGTTAATTTGTACATTTGATTAGGGAGAGAATTGAGGATTTTAGATTTTAGGGTTAGCTTTCTTTTAAATTAGGGATTTTTAAATATGATTGTAAATTAAGTATGAGAAGTTAGAACTAACAAATAATTAGAAGTTAGAAGTTAGATTAGTTGACTTTCCAATCTGTCATTGTATTTGTGCTTATATATTATATTGTTGTTGAAAATTGGGTTACTTGAATTATATTCTTGAACTTAGAAATTCTTGAACTTGGAAATTCTTGAACTTAGAAATTCTAGAAATTAGATATGAACTTAAATTTTTGTAGGATTTTAAAACATTAATTAGGTTGTAAAATTTAGTGATCTTGAATTATTGTAGGATTTTAGAACTTTAGGTTGTGAACTTTAGAAATCTTGAATTATTGTAGGTTTTTAGAACGTAAAGTTGTGAACTTTAGAGACCATGAAATTTTGTAGGATTTTAGAACTTTATAAGGTTGTGAACGTTAGAAATCTTGAATTATTGTAGGATTTGAGAACTTTAAGTTGTGAACTTTAGAGAACTTGAATTTTTGTAGGATTTTAGAACTTTATAAGGTTGTGAACGTTAGAAATCTTGAATTATTGTAGGATTTTAGAACTTTAAGTTGTGAACTTTAGAGAACTTGAATTTTTGTAGGCTTTTAGAACTTTAGGTTGTGAAACGTTTTAAATCTTGAATTATTGTAGAATTATAGAACTTTAAGTTGTGAATTTTACAGAACTTGAATTTTTGTAGGGTTTTAGAACATTAACTTGTGAACTTTAGAAATCTTGAATTATTGTGGGATTGTAGAACATTAAATTATGAACTTTAGAAATCTTGAATTATTGTAGGATTTTAAAGTTTAGGTTGTGAACTTTAGGAATCTTGATTTATAGAATTTATGAACTAATTATAAGGTTGAACTTTAGAAATATTGATAAAATATGGTCTTTATGAACTATTTAATTAAGCTTGAACAAAATTTTAGCTTAATTAAAACTTTGAACTTAATTTGAAGTTTGAATTACTTGAAATCTTATTGATCCTGATATACTTAATTTTAATTAGAACTTTGAACTTAATTTATAACAACTTGAAATTAATTAGGAATCTGAACTTAAAATCTTGTTGAGCTTAATTGGAAGTTAATAATTAAACTTAATTAGAACTTAAACTTAATTAGAACTTTAAACTTAATTTGAACTTTGAAGTACTTCAAATCTTATTGACCTTAATATATTTGAATTTACTTTACAATAACTTGAACTTAATTAGGAAAATAATTCATTATTTGAAATCTTAAACTTAACTAGTGTTTATGAATTAATTAAGCTTGAACTTTGTAGATCTTGAAATGTAGTATTTTTTAACTAATTAATTAGGTATATAAGTAATAATAAATATAATTACTAAGTAATTATAAATATATATTAACAATATAAATTATTTTAATGTAGTTAAATTATTATTAAATTTAATATATAATTGAATATCTATATTTTTTGTAGATGAATTATCATTTGTGGATGTATAATATGCATTTTGAAACTTGTGATGGTTTGAAAGTTGAGTTTATTGACGGTGTTAGAGGTTTTATTGAACATACAATGACACTTGATATTTTCAAGAATAATGGATTGGTTAGGTGTCCTTGTAGTGCATGTAGGTGCTTCAATTTTTTAGAACCAAATACGGTCATGGTTCATTTGTACCGTAATAGATTTAAGCCTAGATATTTTATATGTGTTGATCATGGAGAAAGAGCTGGATTAAATGGTATGTTTTATAATTCGATGCATGTGGATAAATATAATATGCTTGCACCAATGACCAAATTAGGGTTGAACATGATGATATGGTTGAACATGATAAGGTTCATGAAATGATCAATGATGCTTTCGGGGTTCAAGGTGGGATGGAACCCGAACAATATTTTGATGAAGCTCCTAATAAAGAAGCAAGATGTTTCTATGATCAATTAGATGAGTCTAGTCGTCCACTATGTGAAGGGAGTCCTCATTTTGCCTTGTTAGTTGCGGTTAGATTAATGAATATTAAATCAAATTAGAATGTTCCTAATGCGGCTATGGACTCAATGGTTGATCTTTTGGGTGCACTAGTTAATCCCGAGTTTAACATACCTAAGAACTTTTATTAGGCAGAGCTTTTAGTTTAAAAGATAGGATTGACATATGATAGAATTCATTGTTGTGTTAATGGTTGCATGTTGTTTTACAAGACTTTGAATTAGAAAATTATAAGTTTTGTGGACATGCTCATTATAAGAGGACTCCGGCTGGAAAGATGGTCCCAGTTAAGGCGATGCATTATCTACTTCTTATTCCTAGGCTAAAGAAGTTGTATGCACCGATGAGTTATGCCCCACATATGAGATGGCATCGTGAATACAGAAGGCTACCAAGTGTCTTGTCTCATCCATATGATGGTGATGCAGGGAAGCATTTTGATAATGTATATCCTGATTTTGCTAGTGAAACAAGAAATGTTAGATTGGTGTTGTGTTCAGATGGCTTCACACCATTCTCTAATGTTGTTCAGCAACAAGTTGATGTTGAATTGGAAACCACACCAGAACATCCTCAACACATATTAGAACAAGTATATGATGATGAGATAATGATAAATGTTGAGGAAGACATAAATAAGGATGAGGAAATGATTCATTTGATGACGAATAATATGACAATAAAAATGAAACAACCGAGGAGGAAGAATGGGAGAATGGTGGAAATGAAATAAGTGAGGAGGAAGGATCAATAGAATGATAGACTAAATAGCTAGGTTGTAAGTTATTTATTTTGCTAATACTAATTTTATTTAATTTATGTTTTTTCTATATTATCCATGTAAATTGGCATAAAGATGTCATTAGGGGGTGAGAGTGATAAATCTCGTGAGCATCTTAGAGTTATCTAACCTAATAAGACTAATACGAAGAATTCTAGAAGACCCATAGATCATGAGGATATTCTAGGATTTCTTTCTTCTGCGTCGGAGCACATTACTCATGATACCCATTTATTGGTTGTTCTGTTTGGTATGACGGATCCTCGGGCATATTATCCTAATTACCGTCGACCAGTCGGTGTTTTCTCTACTTCATAGTCATTGCATCCACGATGCTACGAGGACCTACATTTAGAATCTATTCGTCTAGAACGAACCTTATCGGCAGGTAGGTCATCGGCTGGTACTCATAATGCCTTTCTAGACGAACAGGTATTGGCTGCATCTTTTAATCTTATTCCTTGGTTCGTGGATTTTGCTAACTACTTGGCAAAAAATCTGGCTCCATCAAATTTGTCACTTCACCAAAGGAAAAAGTTTATGCATGATGTGAAGAAGTTCTTTTGGGATGATCCTTACTTGTTCCGTATTTGTGCTGATGGGATTATTCGCCGATGTGTGCCCGAGGTTGAGATGATGAGTATACTAGAGGCGTGTCATTCATCACCTGTTGGTGGGGATCATAGTGGTATCTGGACTGCTCATAAATCTTGTAGTGTGGGTATTACTGGCCTACCATCCAATAAGATGCTCATGATTTTGCCAAGTCTTGTGATCGTTGCCAAAGAGTAGGAGGAATTTCAAAAAGGCAAGATCTACCTCTGAACCCGATATTGGTGATTGAGTTGTTTGATGTATGGGGCCTTGACTTTATGGGTCCATTTGTGAGTTCACATGGGATGAAGTATATTCTTGTTGCGGTTGATTATGTGTCAAAGTGGGTGGAAGAAATTGCGCTTTCAAACAATGAAGGGAAAAGTGTCACCGCATTCCTGAAAAAGATTATCTTCTCCAAATTTGGTACACCAAGGGCAATTATCAGCGATGGAGGTTCCCACTTTTGTAATAAGTTGTTCAAGGCGTTGCTATAAAAATATGGAGTTTGTCACAAAGTAGCTACTCCTTACCATTTGTAGTCTAGTGGGCAAGTCGACGTGTCAAATAGAGAGATAAAGCAGATCATTGCAAAGATTGTGAATGCAAATAGAACTGATTGGTCAAGGAGGCTTGATGATGCTCTATGGGCCTATCGCACCGCATTCAAGACTCTCATAGGTATGTCCCCCTACCAACTTGTATATGGGAAGTTGTGCCATTTGCCGGTAAAGCTAGAGCATAAGGCTATGTGAGCGCTAAAGAAGTTGAATTTGGATTGGGGCGGTGCATCAAGTCAAAGAGTGAATGACATGAATGAGTTTGATGAGTTTTGCCTAAAAGCTTATGAAAGTTCAGCCTTGTACAAGGAGAAGATGAAGAAGTATCATGATCAAAAGATTGAAAAGCGTGAATTTGTTGTGGGTGATCTGGTGCTTCTATTCAACTCAAGGTTGCGCTTGTTTCCTGGAAAGCTCAAGTCCAAGTGGACCGGGCCATGCAAAGTCACTCAAGTGTTTCCTCATGGAGGGGTCGAGCTCGAGAACAAGGAGGGAACAAGGTTCAAGGTGAACGGGTAAAGGATCAAAGTCTACATGGGGCAGTTGGAGAGTGTGCAAGAAGTGATTGAGGCCTATTACCTTGATGAAGTCTGATTAATCAAAGGGTCTGCGTCGTGCCGCGACATTAAATCAAGCGCTGCTTGGGAGAAAACCCAAGATGCACAATCTAGCCAACTATAGGTTTTTCTTTTCGATTTAGGAGTTTTCTTCTTTTATTTCAATTTCTGTAACTCGTTACACAGGTGTTTTATTTTTGTATTAGTGTTGGCTAGATATAGAATAGGGTTCGTGTCTAAAAAGTGTCCAGAAAATGTAAAAAGAAAGTCCTAATGGTTGCTACATGTGCAGGGATAAAAGGCAAAATATGCAGAAAGATTATTGTGCAGAGCTCTACGGACCCTATCGACGGTCTGCGGTTCCATCCATGGACCGTGAATGGCTTCCGTAGACCCCAGGTATGTGTCCTAATTTTTTATAAGTGTTGAGTGACCTACGGACCTGACATACGGTCCATAGGTTGACAAACGAACCGTAGACGGGGTCTCGTGGGTCCAAACCTAGGGTTTTGCCAACCCGCACCCCCTTTTAATAAAAAACCCCTCATTTTAAATTCATCCCCACTACCCAAATTCCTTCCTAACCGTTTCTAACACCTCCAAATAACAAAACTCTCATATTAATTCACCATATTACTCTCCTCTCCCATAATTCTCCTGTTCTCTCCTAAAAAAATCACCCCATTTTCCCTTCATAGAGATTTCTCGGTCCGGGTTCGGTGTCAAAGGATAACAAAAGTTCTAAGGAGCCTATTGCATCATCACACTCACCCACTTAGATTTCTTGAAAGGTAAACGACTTCACTCTGACTTTGAATTCACTGTTCATTGTTGTATTAAGAAGTCATGAAGTTGGAACTTGACCTTGGTTGTTAGGGTTGTTAATTTTAGAGTTAAAGGTTGAATTGTATGCTCGAATAACCCTTGGTATAATGGTATGTGAGTGTGTAGTTTATTAAAACTAACCAAATCAAGGTAAAAGGTCTAAATGGCAGTTTGGACTTAGGGTTCCTAATTTGGTATGTTAAAAATGTCAAATTGTGAGTAATAGGAACCCTAAGGATGACAAACTTCCATATATTGTGTTGAAATGCATGATTAGACCTAGGTTGATTAATTGATTTATTGAAATAATGAGTACAAAATGAGCCATGTCTGAAACCTGGCACAGACCTGACCCACGAGACCCTGTCCACGGACCATAGGTTGGGTCTGTGGGTCTGTTGCACATGAAATAGTCACCAAGTGTGGAACCACAGAGGTGGACTATGGTCCATCGTTCCATCGACAGACCGTTCTGCACATCCATGGTTCACATCAGAGACCCAACTTCTGGGAGCTCTGACCTACAAAGGTGACCTACGGACCGTAGGTCCATCCACGGACCGTAGGTACCCACCGTAGGTGGTCAGTTCCAGAGGCGTATCCACGATTTCTGCAAGATGGGTTCACAATTACAAAAAACTATATCTTAAATATAAATTTGATCGGCTTGACTTTTAGGTTTTTAATATGAACCATTAAATTTTAAAAATTCTAGGTCCAAAACATATAATGCTACTAGTTTTAAATTTTAATATACATATTTGATTTAATTATATAAAATATTTACAGTGCTAATTTTTTCAGGAATTTTCAATGTAACACATTTGAAAATTTTGAAAGATTAAAGGAAAAAAACAAAAGAATAATTAATTGAAACGCTAAAAGTGTAACCAATAACCCACTTAGAGAGGTGTTAGTACAAGACAAGATAGATATAAGATTTAAATTTCTATCCTCACTTAGAAGGGTGCACCCAATCATCATCGTATTATTATATGATACTTTGAACGTGGGTTCACACATCTATATTTAAATATTTTATAAAAAATATAACACTACTATATATGATCTAGAGAGGGGAGCATGGGTTCACGTGAACCCACATCACCCCCTCTAGATATGCCTCTGGACAGTTCTGCTACTGCCACAAAAAAAATTAGTTTTTGTTTTGGTTCAGTTCTTGTTCTAAAAAAAATCCGAGTGTGTTATTTGCTTGTTCTGGTACTAACTAAGCCTCCATAGGTACCATGGCTCCCAAGAAAGCTCTGATTTATGCCGCTAAGGGAAAATCAAAATATGTCGCTCCTTCGCGATGCATGATCATTGAGGAGAACGCGGATGACACTGACTATATTCTTCCCACCACTAGGACCTCCCCTACTACTCCTCGCACCACGAGGAATTGAGCACAGCCGGTGACTCCCAACGTGGTCACTTCCCCCTAGTCTGAGGAGAAGGCCACACCGATCGATTTATCGGCTAGCTCTGAGTCAGGCTCCAGCTCCGGCTCCAACCCCAGCGGTAGCACTGCCTCATCTTCTGAAGCCGACAGTACGGGCGATGTACTTGTACCTCATAGTTCCGAGCCTCCAGCTAATCACGTTGAGCCTAATAGGTGGTGTGTAAATGGCCAGTACCAGATCTACAGGGATGCTCGTGTGCTGAACGAAAAGGAAAAGATAGCCAGATTGATCACAAAGGAGTGTCGGGTTCTCACAGGCAGCTTCCACACTGTGCCCGCCATCCACGATCTCTTCTAGAGGCATAGGTGTGAATGGAAGGTCAACAGCCCAGGGTCCTTCAGTAAGGATATAGTTAAGGAGTTCTATGTTTCCAACGCCGCCACCCTCAGAGGATCAATCGATAGACGGGCCAAGCCGGCCGCCCATCCTCCACTCACGGCTATACTAGTGCGTGGGTTTTCAGTTGACATATCCGAGACCACTCTCAGTAGGTTTCTCTACGGTCCAGGCCACACTATGCCTATCAACACGGCCGAGTTCGACTATCAAATGGACATCGTTCAGAGGGGGAATTTTAGAGAAATGTCGATCAGAAGAAGTCTCTTTTACACTGGTTAGACCATCATCTTGATACAGACGAAGAGCGTGTCGAGTTGTTCCACACCCCAAGCTTGAGTATCAAGAAGGCCACTCTGACGTTTGCTACTAAATTCTTCTGGTTGTTGGTGCGGAACCATGTGTCCCCTACTCTGGCAGATAATATGCTCACATGGGACCGAGAAGTTATTCTTGCAGCCTTCGTTGCTGGGTTGGAGGTCGACTTTGCCCACATGATGATTGTGGAGATACATGAGAGGGCTTTCAAGGCCACCACCACCATACCATTCCCATGCCTCATCTTCCAGCTTTGCACGGATGCTGGAGTACCAGTTTGGCACTGTAAACATTTGCTTCAAGTGACCAAGATCCTAGATATTAGCTTGATTCGGGATGAGGCCAATGTAGATGCATCTCGCAGGGAGCAGCAGGTTGTGGTGCCACAATTAGAAGCTGACCTTGCAGCAAATGTGTAGTAGATGCAGGGTGATGATCCTGCCCTCCAGCCACTATAGAAGATGCCCCAGCTTCCCCATCTCTGGCCCCCAGTTAGGCCCTTAGCTCCTCTAGAGCCACTCACTCCTCAAGGTTTGTTGTCGTGCCTCTAGCCCATGTCCATAAGCTGGAGGCCTAGATTGCCACGCTGCTCCAGCATGTGAAGCCATGGATGAAGTGGTTGATAGTCGAGTCCGAGGTGCGGATCGAGCAAATAATGGACCATAAGATTCAAGCCGCTCACCAGCGCCTGGATGCATTTGAGTTACGCATTTTAGAGATGTCATCCCCCACTATTGATGTTTCCACTTTCCAGAGTGAGTTATCTAGTCTTCAAGATGACCTTGATTCCCTCTTAGATCAACTATATACTGAGCATGAGTCCTCCCCCACTGCACCAAAGGATACAGTGGTGTTATATGCCTTATTTGGTGACACTACGCCGCCACCTGCTTCTTCTCATGCCGTAGGGAAGTGCCCCTGCTCCGATCATACTTCGGATGATGCTGAGGCTGAGAGACAAAAGAAGAGAGAATGCCAGCAGGCTCGGCGGGAATCTATAGTGGATGAGGAGTTGTGACAGCAGTGAGTCAGAGAGGTTGGTGTTGGTACTTCAGAGTTTGTGAGCACTACTGAGGGTGTTAATGTTGTGAGAGTTGCTGACAGCACCACTGAGGGTGTTGGGATTGTGGATGCGGGCACTACATTTGGTGACCCGAGTGTTGATCCAGCGGGCTCCAGGAACTCGGACCCACCCGCTTGTTGAGAGGTCTTCGGCGTATTTGCGCCACAAGTTTACTTCACTGGATCCTTTAATTTTTATTTTTTTGCGCATTGGGGACAATCGCACTTTATTTTATTGGGGGTGGGGTAAATGGATTGTGAGTGATAGGGTGAAGTCTGAGTAACCCAACTCATAATCCTCTCTTGGGGTTTTCTTCCCTGTGTTCTTTTCCCCCAAGAGGCTATTTTAATTTATGTTGAACCGACATGTTTAGGAATGTATGTGTAGGAGTAAGTAGAAAAATGAAAGCATGATGGCATAAAAAGAAGCATGCAAAAAATGATATTTGTCCAAAATTGATGAAATGTACTAAATTTGTAGGCTTGATAGGTCGAATGTACTGGATCTCAATGTGACATGATAGGTACCGATTTGACTTCATGACTTAAGCTAAAAACTTGAGCTGGGTAATCTGATAATCTGATAATAAAACAATGTGCCAAGTGTGAGTGAGAAAGTTTGAATGTTCGGACAGTTGTGTTCCAATGTAGAACTTACCCCGTTGGTCCTGCTAAGATAATCTAGGCTAGAAGCTAGGAAGTGATCATAGGCCCTTGTTCTAATAAGTCTGCTAATGCCTAAAAAGATCCAACCAAATGAAATCAATGTTCTCTTTGATCAAAATGTTTGAGCCTTAAAATAGACCATTTCTTTTGATACACCTAACTCACCTTTCCTAAAATCATTGTCTTGGCCTCGGTCCCTCCTTGGACAGGTTCACCTTGACTTAGGCCAAAAGTCTAAGTTGAGGCTGGCTAATTCAAAAAGTTACCTTGATCTTGGCCCTGGTCCGACATCAGATATTGTGCACCTCATCTCATGCAAAATACATAAGTTGAGGGTGGCTATGAGAAAGGAACTAGAATTAAAAGGGGTATGAAAAGAGTTGTGTGTTGAAGAGAAAAATAGAAAGTAAAGAGGATGTGACTTTGTGCAAAAGAAGCAAAAAGATGATAAATAAAAGTGCTGGAAAAAAAAATAATGAAAAAGTAACAAATGTACCACACCTGACCCTGAGCCTACGTTACATACTAAGAAAGTCATATAGTGATCCTAGCAACTAGTTTGGAGAGTCTAAGTAGGGAAAATAAGGGCAAGCCTATGGTATTGAGCACTAATTGTACTTGAAGTCACTTCTGAGCTTGAGTGTTGAATGAATCCTAAAACTCAAAATTCATATCTTCTATGTGAAAAGGATTTCGTTTGAAGTGAGGGCATTAGTTATATTGTCGGAAAGTTTGTACCATGGTGATTGTGAAAAGTGTATGTTGTGGTGTCTGTTGGCGATCTTTCTCACATCTTGATCCGCATGAGTTAGCTTGATAAGTCTAAGAGAAAAGATTTGCACTGAGAAAGTGGAATGGATTGAAATAGCCATGTGATTGCTTCAGTTTGTATGTCTACTTCTACACAAGTGTAGTTTAGAGTTTAGGGCGTCGGTTGAGGACAAACAACGACTTTAAGTTGAGGGTGTTAATATACTGTGAGTTTATGGTATTTTTGATACATTTCACTTAAGATTTTTGTGTGTCTAGGGCCATATTGTATTAGGAATTAATGTTTTTGTGTTATATTTGCAGGAAATAGGCTTGGACGTGGAAGTGTGAGATGACAGCTGAAAATATGCAGAAGGAGCCACCCACGGAGGTGACCTATGGACTGTGGGTCCAGTCACGATCTGTCGATGGGTGGCGTGATGGATCATCAAGGAAGTATGACCAAGTGTGGAACTACGGATGCAAGTGACGGATCGTAGGTCGACCCACGAGCCGTCATGCATATCCTTCAAATGATTCCGAGAAGTTGACGTTCCAGTACCTGATGAAATTCCTAAGTGTGGAGCCATGGAAGAGGACCCATGGACCGTAAGTCAACCTACGGTCCGATCTGCACGTCCATCGATTGTATCTAAAGTGAAGTTTCCAGCCTCTGCAGGAAAGAGTCTAAGTGTTGACCAACGGAGGGGACCTATGGACCGTAGGTCGAAGTCGTCGATCAAAGTCGTGTCCAGAAAGTTTATTTTCTTATTTTGTTTCCTTTTTGTTTAGGACATGTTTTTCTATAAATATGTAAACCTCGTTTTTGGGGATTTTTAGACATTATTGTTTACTTTTAGTTCTTGATATTTTCTTGAGAATTAACTTGCAAACTTTGGCAATTTGATTTCCGGATTTCGGTTTATAAGAATTTTTCTTTTAAGGGTTTCTTCTACTCAATACGTAAGTTCATGACTTCTTCTTCTAAAAACATGAATTGTAATCTTTCAAGCATGAGTAGCTAAATCCACAACTAGAATTGTGGGAACCATGAGCAATTAACAACGTATGAATAATAACTAAGTAATTCTTGAATAGTGTTGATGCATGTATTGGTAATTCTTTTGCTTAGAAGTCTTTTTAACGGTGGCCAATGTTAGAACTCACCTTGTTGCTACTTGCCAGACCAAGGAGGTAGTTAATAAGAAAAGAATTATCAACAGAGATTTAGTGTGATACTATCTAATAGTCTAATGTCAATTGGTGCGAGGGTGAAAACTAATTCATACATTAATGTGATGTCTAATTTGAGGTAAATGTAAGGGTTAGTAAATTATACACACGTAGCTGGACCAATGTTCGGAGTGAAATTCCCTATTTGGAGGACCAATCACTTAGGGATACAAATCTTACCAACTTTGCATGTAAAACACTAGGAAATGATTACTGTTATTAGGATTACCGCGTTAAGAGCTCATGGGGATCACATATACCTTAGTTTCTCTATCTGATTGATAACAACAAAGTTTGAATCTTGCTCACTTGTTACTTAAACAACAATCAGTTATTTGTTTCACAAAATCCCCCTTTTTACTTACTTGTCTCGGAAATAAGTTGACTAAATGAATATAATAGTGAGTTAAGTTAAAGTCTAAACCATATTCCTCGTGGGATTGACCCCAACCTACAAATTGGGTTCTTTATTTGACAACGATTGCTTACATTTCTTTAGAGAGGTGTAATTTGAGCGTATCACTAAGCCCTCGTACTCATGGTCAAACCCTGTAGCTCTGTCAAGTGCAACATTGATATGATCGTTGTTGCATCCCACTGCTTTTCCCCCGAACTACCATCGGCTCTACCAATCTGAAGGCGCTGGTCTTATTCTTCCCCTGGGGTACTAGGTCACCGTATGCAGTGTAGAACTCATGGACCCAGGTGGGGATATATGGTCCATGGGTCCTGGTGAAGAAGTTGAACCTGTGGTACTAGAGTTTGTCCCACACAAGAGGGTACTTGTCCACCACGCCATCCGTGGATAACCTCTTCTCTTCAAGAATGGTCCTCAATCCCTCGACCTTTAGCCTGTTGAGTAGCCGAGGAGGAGGACCCTGAACTGCTGGCGCTGGAACCACAATTTGTTCCAGAGCTGGCACTGAATTATCAGCAGGAGCGGTAGACTCCAGGATCCTAGACGGATCCTAACGAACTCGGGCACAGATTTCAGCCTGCCTGGTCTGTAGTGGCTGGTCATTCTCAGGCTCTGAGAATGAAGCCTGAGAGTGAACAGACTCCCCATCACTGCCGGAGTTGTGCTCCGGTTTTTCTACTACGGGCGCTTTGCCCTTCCCTTTGCCTCCCTTTGGAGGTGGTTTCTTTCCTTTTTTAGAATAAGCAGTTGCTCCCTCATTAATAACGATGCCCCGTGCTCTTTTACGAGGCGGCATTCCACTCTCGTCCCAGTTGGTCCTAGCCATGTCTGCAAAACACAAAAAAGAGTAAGAAGTAATCCAAGTAAAATGCAGAAAATAGGTTGCAGAAAGACTCGCCGAACCGATCAGCGAGTCACCAAGCCACTAAGGCGATCCAGATCGAGCTCACCGAAAGGACTGGCTTGAAAATTTTCTAGAAAAATAGCAGGTTGGCAGTGTTCAGGGACCTTCGGCAAATCACCGATACCACTCGGCGAGTTCAGACTAGCCCACCGAAATTTACAGCGTGTTTTAAGGATGAGGGGCATAGAAAGGGCGATCAAGGGAGACTTTCGGCGAGCTCAGGCTTCCCCCAAAAGTTACAGACCATAATCTAGCCAAAACACAAAATTAAAGGTGATCAAAGGGGACATTGGTGAACCACCGAACGGTTCGGCGAGCTCGACCCAGCTCTCCAAACTGCCCAACGTGCCAACTTTCGAGCCCCGTTTCCCAAATTCAAGCCCGCAACCCCCGAAAACAAAATCAAACAACACACTTCTGCAATTAAACTAAGACCCATTAAACCCATGCCACCAGGTACTCAGACTTTCCCCAATTTGGCACATTTGGCGACTTTTGCCCTTAAGAATGACGTCAAACGCTCCATCATTGGGCAAAGTACGTCATTTAGCACAATGGGGGTTACTCATACTTCACCCGACTAGACAAAACAACAATTTACTGCAACCCAATAATTTATGATCATAAGCACAATTATGATACTACGACGGGTAAATTAACACATCAACTATTCTTTCAGAACAAGCCCAGCACACATCAACACAATTTAAACAATTGCATTCGAGATCAATCGCAATACAAGAGTTTGGGGTTTGGAAAATGAACCTTTACGTTGAATGAAGAGTTTGAAAAGCTAGGCGAAAATGAAATCCAAATCCGAGAATGAGATCAAAGAGCAACAAGATATAAAAAGACAAAAATATATAAAATCTAGAGTGCGGGTGTGATTGTACTAGGCTAAAACGAGGGAATATGAAAGAGTTTGACAATTTAAACCTTTGGGCTTTTAAAACTTTCAGTTCGCGGCCCTTTCGGCGATATTAGTCGTCCTCGCCAAACCACTCGACGATGCGCCGATTGGTGACTTACCTCACCGAGTTTCATAGGACCTTCAGTTAATTTAGGGGTCTAAACGGTGAACAAATTCAGGCTCACCGACCTGTTTGGTGAATCGCCGACTCGTCCATGGGCACGTCGAGTTTTACAGACTCTCACCTGTGATTTGTCTGAGTCCAACGGTAGTCCAAGTCGGGCTCGCCGACCTCTTCGGTGAGTCGTCGACTGGATTCTTGGCTCACCAACCTGCATTTTTCAAACACATTCCACACTTCAACCTGCACAATCAACACCCGTTATTCAAAATCAAAACACAAAGTTGTCACGACCCAGGGGTACCCCCTAGATATAACACGGCGTACTTGACCCCAAAGGGGTCTCATACAAACCCTTAGCATGCATAAACATAGGAAATAGAAATGATGCAGAATTTCAAATTTTACAATCGAAGTCTTTTTATTAAAATCCAAAAGTGAAGTCTATACTTTGTCTCATTAACCATCTACTACAACGAATATCAATAGGGACATAGCCCTTTACAATAAAGTTTCAAAATTAGTCCATAAGAAAAGCAACTAGAAGTGAATTACATCTTGTCCTTGAACCATGAGGACTCACCACAAGTCTTGGAGATAAGCAATCCAATCCTTTGTCAAGAAATGAAGTACACTTCACCTAGCCGGAACCTACACTTTTCAAAAATGTAGAAGAAATAGGGGTTAGCACAAATATGTACTAAGTATCAAAACATGCATAAAAATCCTTGAAATATGATTTTAAAAAAAGGACATTTTAGTTAAAAGGTATACATTTGCCAAGTTTGAGAATAACCATGCACTTTCAATGTAAAACACAAGTCATAATCTCATTTATCATGTAAGAACATTGTAACATAATAAAACCATATTTTTCGGTAACCTTAAGTTGTACTTGTGTAATGCATGATTAGCATCCCATAATACCAATCACACTAAGTACTCCTTTGGAGCCACCTTAGTCATACATAACATACATAGACCTCATCATAGTCAACATTCATAGACAAGAAACTAGTCATGTACATTAACTTCGAACATAAGGAAAGTCATCCATGGCAACAATCCATTCTGCATACATTCATATCTTATCATAGCATAAGAAACCATCCCACAAACCTCCTTTCAAAGAATACTTGTGCAATGTAAAAGTGAAGTACCATACCCCCACTCCTACTAAGTAAAAATCATCAAGAAGTCATAAGTATAGTTCATATCATATTCATTATCTTGTCATGTAGGGAAAGTAGCCATAACCGACATAGACCATATGAGCTACATGGAATCCGGTGTCGTGTAACCCCACACCAAAAAAAGGTGTCCTACTTGCCTAAGGTAGAACTACATGTATTAGCTTTTAGGTGGATCCATTATCTAAATTCCTATGTGGGCACATAGTTATGGGATAGGGAGATTGCTTCTAAAAACCCGACCTATTGTATTGGCGGAGGAGCTTCCATCTCATGAGAATAATTTAGATGACCCCGCCTATTGTATTGACGGGAGGGCCTCTACCTCATTTTCCATATCCACTCGGTGCTAAGCATTATTTCCTGAATTATACATAATTAGTCTTGAATTGCATTTACATGTGTGAAGGAATATCTTGCCCTTCATTCAATACAACTCATAAAATAGCTCATAGATTCAATTAGGTGAGAATGGACTTTCAACCTTAGAATTGTCATTAACATGTGAGTAAACCTTTCACGTCATGTTCATAGTGTTTCATGAGAATAGCCTTTCAATCAACACAACAACATTATCAACATCCTAAAAAATTCATACATAATCATGTGTAAGGGTAAGGAGAGAATGATCTTTCAACAATACCACAATTTACCCAATAGTCATAGAATCATCACTTTCTAAGTGAATCATAAGTTTATACACAACATTCATCAACATGTACAAACCTTCATAATTTACCCTTCAAGGGTCATGAATCATGTCTCACAATCACACCTATAAATACTACATTAGGCATGAATAAAATAAGATTCAATAACTAAAGTACCATAGACACAATTCATAGTATTCATCTTGCATCAATACACCCATCACAATTCATGAAATTAGGGTCATGGGGAAATTCATGGGTTCATGGGGGATTTTACTATAAAAATCATCATTAAGCAACAATTCCATCATAATATAAGACAATTAACCAATCGAAATTGTTTTTTGGAAGAACCCATGACTAAATTGAAAAACCCTAGGTTTTGGGAAAATCTACTAATTGAAATTGAAAGTTGAAGGGCTTCATGGAAGGAAACTTTCCATAAATCAAGACTCCCATACCTTGATTGAAGCTTTACCCACGAATTCGAGTTGAGAAGATGGATTCTTGAGCCCTAGTCTTCAAGTTCTTGTTCTTCTACAATGGAGAATTTCTAGTGAGAGAAATACTGTGAGGGGGAAGATTTGGGGAATTATTTGGGTGTTGTGAATAAATGACTAAAATTGGGTGAATTTGACTTAAAATCAACTTATATAGTACCCCTAAAAATACCCAAAATGACCTCACTTTGATTGGACTTGAAACGGGAAAAAACTTAAATGACCCTCATTTATGGACCACGCCCAGGTGTCACGAGCACCTTCATGAGTCATGGTGAGGACCACGACCCGTGGTCCTCCTCATGAAGGTTGGGGCAGTAGCCCAAGGCATCATCACGAGGGGCTCCATGAGCCGTGGTCAAGACCACAAGTTGTGGTCTCTCTCGTGGTCCTTGAGGCAGAGGCCATGCCTTTTGGGACCCTAGCTCACATGCCTAAGGGGCCTTCACAAAGGGATCCATGAGCCGTGGTCCCTTCCGTGGAGGTTGAGGCAGTGGCTAGGACTTTTGGAGGCTTTTCTCCTTTGGCCAAGGCAACTCCACGAGGCCTCCCACGGGCCGTGGTCATGACCACAAGTCGTGGTTATGGCCGTGGAAGTTGAGGCAGTGTGCTCAAGTTTGGGGCAGCCTTGGCCTTTGGCCTTGGCTTGGCACTTTCCCCTTATGCTTTGACTGTTAAAGCCCCTATGACAAGTGTAGATGGTCTACTAATCTACGGGGAGTCATTTTCATAGTTTTAAACCTTACGTTTAGCTCTAGTTTAACCTACCATTTTCCGGAGTGTTACGAAAGCATTAAAAACTTAGGTTGCCTCCCAAGGAACTCCTTAGTTAACGTCGTGGCATGACGCAAGTACCCATTCAAGCTTCATTCTTGAGATTTGACATAGTATCACTAGGAAACTCCCCTTGTTGTCTTGGTTTAAGATGCGAAGAAATCTGACCCATTTGGGTCTCCAACTGCTTGATAGAGACGGAATGAGAGTTCACCGTCTGGTTGAGAGTCGATACATCTTCCTTCATTTCCTTCAAAACTTTATCAAACCCTTCAACCTTGTTGAGTATACGTGAGAGCATATCCTCAGTCCAGCCACCCTCAGAATCTTTGGGCTTTTGACGCTTGTGGGGAGGAACATACCTATCCTTCTCCCCTTCTCTTTCCTTCCAAGTGGCGTTACGATCACGCCACTCTCTATCACGGTCTCTCCAGCCCTCATCTCTATTCCAACCTTGATTACCACCCGGCCTTGGGTAGTTTGCACGATAACCTCCTCCTTGGTTGGCTAGGAAGTTCACTTCCTCATTGCACAATACTTCAAATTTGGCCTCTTCGGGGTTTACACCACCAACACCGAAAACATTAACACTCCTAGTACAAGGACCCATGACATTCTTGGCCAAGATGTCCAGCTGGGTCATCATCTTTGCCATGTTTTGGTCTCTCTCTTGATCTTTTTCAGTTT
Source organism: Solanum piurae (assembly GCA_029582685.1). Classification (NCBI taxonomy): domain Eukaryota; kingdom Viridiplantae; phylum Streptophyta; class Magnoliopsida; order Solanales; family Solanaceae; genus Solanum; species Solanum piurae. The sequence continues at coordinate 8,821 of JAJOOO010009941.1, read as the reverse complement.
GTTCCTTTGTCAATTTGTAAGTAAGAGGAGAGACTTGATCTTCACGGGTGTACCATGCCCGGTTAATCTTGGTCATGCCATCAAGGAGTTGGGTTGCTATCACATAAGGTTGTTGCATTAAACCTCCCTGAGAAAGTTGATCAGCTACTTCATTGTTCACCGAATCGAGGCTTCTGTAGAAGTATTAAAGCAGTACATTATCGGGCAATCCATGAGTTGGGAATTGCAGTACCATCTTCTTAAACCTTAGCCAAGTCTCATTGATTGGATCACCCTCCAAACGCTTGAAGCTTTGAATAATGTCCCTAAGTGTCATCATCTTCGAAGGAGGGAAAAATCGCACTTGGAAGAAGGTAATGAGCTCGTCCCACGAAGTGATAGAATCTTTTGGCAACTCAACCAACCACTTACATGCTTCTCCCATTAGAAAAAATGGGAACAACCTCAGCCTGACCGATTCTTGAGATATGTTCTTAAAGGAGAACGGTCCACAAACATCAATAAAATTCCTAATATGCTCATGGGGATCCTCATGAACCAGCCCACCAAACAAACCTTTCAATTGTAAGAGCTGCAACATGGTGCTTGTAATATGAAACACCGCATTTCCCTCAGTCGGAGGTAAACGAATGGCACCAACTCGACCCACTAGATTTGGGTCATTGACATTCGGGTCATTTACATCATTGAGATTCCTCATGTCATCTTGGTGGCCCACTTGGCTACCATTGCTTCCGTTGACACTCATTTCCTCCTCTGTTTTAACAAGCAACACAAAAACCAAAACTAAAAATAAGTAGATTCAACTATGACTAACAAGAATACAATTCAACTTCACCAAAATAATTTCAAACAACACCACTCCCCGGCAGCGGCGCCATTTTGATTTTAACGTTTCAAGCACACCTCATCCAATTCTAGGTGTTCAACGATCATAAATCAGTATAAAACCCAACTAAATGAGTTGGGGTAGAATCCCACAGGGAGCGGTACGTGTTTCAAATTCAATTAGGAAGTATGAATGTGGTCTAATCAGCCGTAGGAATAGAAATTATCGATTAAAATCATAATCAAGTAAAAGGGGTGACACGAATGTCAGATGGGGGGTTTGGTTTTAGTTATCAACTACAACAGTCACAAACAATAAGAATTAACAATAACGAGATGGATTCTTGGGATGTGATCGATTATAGGAATATATAGACATATGGGTAATTGCAACTATTAGTAAATAGCTAGATATTAGTGAGTAGGCTAGACTATAAGGGAGGTAATTTTCTCTCGAACAATTACCCTGAATCAAGTGATTTCTCTCGAACATCAGCAAGCATGCAAATTAGGAGCAGCCCATACCTTAATCCATTAACTCTTTCGAGCTAAATGTGTGAGATTGGGTTTAAGGTTTACTTTCTCGAGCTAAACTCATATCAACCCAATACCACAAACCATCAATCAAAATCCTTAGTTCTAAAACCTCTCTCTCGAGCAAGCCAAGAACACAAACATAGAACTGCATTTGCGACTACAATTCTTAAATTAAACCATAATTAATGATTAAACTCACTTTTAATTAGCATTTAAACTAACAATTAGCAATACTCATAAGCTAAAACAGCCCATAATCACATGATCACACCCCAAAAATTTGGGGTTTTATCTAGACATTATAAAAAGGTAAAACCCATTACCAAATTGATTATTCATCAACTGGGTAAGAGTAATTTCATCTTTACCATGCTCCAATTTGATGAATCTCAAAGACCCACTTCCAATGTCTCAAAAGTGAATATCTTCAATCCTTCAAAGCTAAAGAAAACTCTAGAGAAAACTATCTTAGATGTCTAAAAATTAGAAGGATTACTTGATAAAAGATTCCTCGATACTAAATAAATGTTCAAAATCCTATTTATAGTTGCCAAAAATGTGCTACAAAAGTCCATTCAGCGAAGTAATTCGGGATCGCCGAACCACTCGGCGAGCCGCCCTTTGGTCTCTTCCATCGCCCTTTCGCTTCGGCATTCAGCATCCTCAAATTATGTAACTTTGGGCGATCTATCTTGGCTTCGTGGAATAACTCGGCGATCCGCCGACAGCTCCTTTTCATCACTGACTTGGTTCATTCCTTCAGGGCTTGGCAAACTAGAACTTTAGGCGGTTATATAGCCATTCGACAATTCGTCAAGTGACCTTGGCGATCACCAGTCTTGCCTTTCTTCATTCTTCCATTTTGTTTTGTTCATTTTTGCATGTTAGTGTCTTGCTTTGTTCCTCAATCCATGTACAAGAAAATTAAGGATTTTTCATCAGTGTATGGCACAGATTAAGCATTTGAGGACACTAAATTTATATAAACAAAGCCTTAAATGAGTCCAAATCTCAGACTCATCACTTTCCTTCAATTTTTTCCACTTTTTCGCTCATATTTGCCTTGTAATTTCCTCACCTTGCTCTTTTGCCTTCATTGTTGCATATTAACTCTTTAACATCACTTATGAGCTTAAAATAGGCATTGAGGACACTAATTCCTTGAATATTAAGTTTAAATGAGCCCTAAACATAAATTTTTTCTTGTCCTCAAGTAAAACACAATATCAATCAGGTCAACAGAGATGCCTACAAATAGTGATACTTGAGACTCAACATGAATGCACACGAGGTTTAATCTACCCAAGGCATGTTCAATTTTGCACTAAAAGTTTCAAATTGTGACTAGTTATCATCAAATAGAAGTCAAGTTCACAATGCTTTCTTCAAATGCAAATTCACTACGCCACAAATGACTTTTAGCGGCCATTATTTAAGGGTATTACCATAATTACGTCTAATTAGTATTATACAGTCAACTTATCCCCGCAATTAAACATTAGTCGATAAACACCACCTTTTTAGTGACATTTAGTAAAAATGTCCATTATTTAAGGGTATTACCATAATTACCTCTAATTAGTATTATACAGTCAACTTATCTCCGCAATTAAACATTAGTCGATAAACACCACCTTTTTAGTGACATTTAGTAAAAATGTCCAATAAAAGTTAGTGTCAACTGAAAATCAACGTCCATTATTTTATCTTTTTCTTTTACTTATGGCTCGGCAAAATCTCATCTCAAACCTAGATCTCCATAGCCTCCGATCTGAAGCCTCTGATCTCCTTCCATGGTACTCTCTCTATCCCTCCATTATGCTTTCATCGAAACACCTCTTGTTGTTGTGTACCAGTAAGGTAATAAAAAAATTCTAGGGTTTGGATCTTTCTTCCTATATTTTAGGGTATTAATCCGAAGACATAACCCAACTAGTATGTGGATGCACAGTACATTGCCTTCAGTCTATTTGATGGTCCTTTACTCAAACACTCTGATTGTTTCAATCAGGTTGGTTTGATTATCATTTTCATTCAGTTTTGAAGTTTTTATCAAATGTGATATTGTGTTGTGTTTGGTTGAACGTTTAGGCGCTTACAATTCTCCTAATGTTAATTTCAATTTTAAGGTAATCCTGATTGATTTTTATGATCTGTTTTGTCCCATTGTTTGAATAGAAGTTCATAATTCTCCCACTGTTAAGTTCAGTTCTAGCTATTTTTTGTTGATTAATGGGGAAAAAAGTTCAGGTGTCATGTAGTCTTAGCTTTGTAGAAAGTGATATATTTTATTTTGAGAGTGTTGGGTTGTAGATTTTCATTTGATTCAGTTCTGAAGATTTAGGTGTTCTATGATGCTCTGTTTGGTTGTATATATAGCAATTTCACTACTATTAAGTTGAGTTTTAAGATGATATTCCTTGATTATTCTTCTTTGTTATATCTATTACGGGATTGAAGTGCATACTTTTATGGCTATCACGCTCAATTCTAGCTATTTTTCGTTGATTTATGAGCTCCTTTTTTGGTGTTTTTGAGTGCTATTTTCCATATGAGTTTTGTAGAAAATGATACATTTTCCTTAGATTTTTGCTATTGTTCTAATCCACAAAATATAAAGTGTCCCCTTCGATATGGAAGGTCATATTTTAAAATCGAATGACAGGTACAATGTCCCTCTCAAGCACTTTCTAAACACACATTAGGTGTTTAAATTCAGTCAAAGTTGTTCTATCACAAAAGGAAAGAGACATTCATTTTAAGACAGACTAAAAGAGAATGTAAGACAAACAAATTGAAACGGAAGGATTAAGTAATTTCTGTCATATTGATGAACCTGTTACTATTGAGTATCAGGGGCAAATATATTTCCCAGTAACATGTTTTTAATACATCCCCATAAATGTGAATTGATTTTAAGACACCACGGAAGCCACTACTTGTAGTTTGTTTAGATTGATAAATACTCCATGGAAATCTCTGTCAACTGAATGATTTTAGTACTAACTTTCGCTAAAGATTCCAAAAGCTTTTGAGATTACAACACCAAAGTTCATTAGCTTATCTTGTTGCTTAGCTCATAAATTGGCAGAACTGCAAAAGGACTAAGTATCACTTGTTGCTAAAGATTCCAAAATCTCCCACTAATTGTGAATAGAGGATGCAGATCAGTAAGCATAGCTTTTGGGTAAAATAGTTGTATAGGCGGGATATATGCTAATGGAAGGAAAAGGATTGAATTTTAGGGCATAGACAGGAAGAGAAAGAGGTGGGGATCGAGCATAATAGGCTTCAAAGCAACTGCTCTAGGTGACAGTCGTGTAGAGAAGTTGAAAAGTTCTATGAAGTCGTGGTCTATCCCTCCAATCCTACTTTTGATATTCTCTCTATCCATTTGATCATACTTTCAACATGGATTTTGTTTCACAACGTTTATTGTTGTCATGAATTCTTGAGTCCTAACAGTTGTCTTAATTATTTTGAATTCAGGGGCTAACGAGAAGAATGATTACCTAATGGTTTCGTGCAATTGAGAGCTAAATCAAATGAGGTCTATGGTGAGTGACTTACTTAATAGATATCAATTTAGTGGCTTGTATTGGAGTATTTTTATTAGAGTAACCATTGTGAGTTATATAGTTAACAATATTCTCTGTTTGTTATCTCTTCCTCTTGTTTACGAGGCTATTGCTAATCAACTGATTGATTAATTGTGATATGATCTTTTATATTTGAACTAGGTACGTGAAGAAATCATGGTTGGTGCTTTTCTATTGTTTCTGTGTTTCAAATTTTAGTCACTTGGTTCTTTATTAGTAAGATATGCATTTTGTATGTAAATATCTTGTCATCTGACCATCTGCATCTAAATGTGTACAATGGGATATTCTTATGCTTTCAAATGGTGAGATTATTCAAGAAATGACACATTGCAAATAGTCGTGATCCAGGAAGCTAGGAATCTGACAGAGTTTCCCATTGTAGTGGTTTGATTTCGTTATTTTCTCCATTGTAGAACATATTCTTTCTATTTTGAGAATTCATATTTTCTTTTACCGCTACAAGATAAGAAAGTGGATTTATTAGAATTGACTGTTCTTATTTTAAGTGAATGACATTTGTTTTGAGTTTGGTAATTCTTATGTTGCTACCTTCGAATTGATTTCTCTTGTGAATTTTATTTTTGATGCTAGGTTTCCTTTAGTGACAATTGATATCTTTTCCAGCAATAACAAAAGCCACAAATATGCTTGATATTCAAATTTTAAATTAGCTTTAATGGCAATAGTAATGGCCGCTAAAACTAATTACTTTTAGCGGCAATAATAAGGGTCTTTACCAGCACTCGACATATGAATAATGAATATGAATAGTGAATATATATATATATACTAGTTTTACGGCACGTGCGTTGCACGTGTGTATCATATATATAGTATATGATGTTATAAAATAGAATTAATATTACTAAATTAAAGCTTTTTAGTAAATAATTATAATTGAACAAACATAGGACATGTGTTTTTAAAGTATTAATACATATTGTATTTTAAGATCAAAATGACCAGATATCATTAAAGCATTTTAAAATACATTCAAAGTTTAAATATGGGAGAAAGTGACATTTCTTTAATAATAATATTTCTTACTTCACTCAATTTTATAAACAAATCTAACCAACAAAATAGAAAAAAATATATCCATTAAAAAAATGTCACCAATAGCCTTTCCTCTTGAGGTTATGAACATAAATGATGTACACCGTTTAAGTACAAATTTTGTCTTAAATATTCATACTTGAAATTTAGTATACGCATGACACTAATAAGGATTTCCATAAGTATTTCAATATTTTATCTTTATATATAACATATCTTTTACAAAATATTATTATTCTATTAATATTTGAGTAAGGCTATCATAGAGAGGTAATTTTACCAAAATGTGTACTTGGTTGTTATCATGAATGATGGTTATATATACTTCAGTAGAATAATTTAATTTTAATATATGAATAACATCAATGGTGAAAAATATTTCATTTCATTAAGTTTCTACCTTATCTTTGTAGAATTGTAGTCTTCTCTTTTTTTCTGCCGCATACATATTATATAGTTGTTGTCTAATGAAAGTATCTAGTATCTTATAGAAGTTGTATCATGATATAAAATATTTAAATTTTTCAATAATAAAAATTAATAGATGAATAAAATGTAAAGTATTATTTATAGAATCATTAATTTGATTTAAGATCATTTTATGATCAATCACTATTTTCTTATCTATTTTTATATAGCTAGTAAGGAGTGTATCTTGTGACATAAAGAAAAATTATATGGAACAATACATAGAGACGAAATATGTTCATGCTATATTCACTCTAGTGTTCTATTTGATTTAAATCTCTTGCCACCAACACTTTACTTTCTCCGTTCATTTTTACGTACATATCTATTAAAAGTAATTATTATTATGGCTATGTTATCATATTATAAGTAAAAGTGAAATACTATTTTTGAAATAGTGAATTTAACATCAAAACTAATAATTCAATGGACTACGTTGATACCCATTATTTTAGAAAAATTAGGAAGAAATTCCTTCGTTTGAGGGAAAAGAATAAAAAAAATATATATATCTTACTCAAATCATATCCCTTTTTTCATATCTGTTTAATATTATTGTCTCTTCCACAACTTTTCGTCACTGTTAACTCATGAAATTGGTAAGAAAAATACAAGTTTGAATTGATAAATGATTTGCTACAATTTTTTCACCAACTTTTTCTTATGAGGTACCTCGAATTTCGTTGAATTTTGAACTTAATCAATTTTTGCAAATAACACTCGAGATTTTTTAAGAAGAAGAGGAGTAGAGAACTTAAAGAAATTGTTGTTTAAAAGTGTGAGGAAACCCCTCTTTTAATAGTTACCAAATAGTAGTATGAATAGGTGTTAATTGTGCCTTATCCGAAAAGTCACAACCTTTCGAAAAAGTCACTACTTATCGGGAAAGTCACAACCCTTTGAAAAAAGCACAACTTATCAGAAAATGCACAACCCTTTGGAAAAGTCACAACCCTTCGAAAAAATCATAACCCTTCAGAAAAGTCACAACTCATTGAAAAATTCACAACTCATTGAAAAAGTCACAACCCATCAGAAAATGTCACAACCCTTTGGAAAACTCACAACTCATTGAAAAAGTCACAATCCTTTAATTTGAAAAGATATCTACTTTCAATATAATAAAATTAATTAAATTAATAAATAAAATAAATTGAGTATTTTTAATTGGGGGTACTATAGTAATTCAATATTCAAGTTTGGGAGTTCATGCTTTTAAGGTAGTGTATAATAATATATGATAATATATATATTTTGATGCTACTTTTATTTTTATTATATAGGGGGAGTATCATCAGTACGTGAACTGCCACTCAAATTTGGACAGAAAAAGTGGTAGGGGGGGACACACAAGGGCATAGTCTATGGTCGAGACTCTCGAAATGATGTACGACAACTCCTATCAAACTTAGAAGGTATTGGATCGTCACGTCAAGTCGAGGCACTTGAAGGTGTTCAGATTGTTGCTATGTCGGCATAAATAGAAAAACTTACATCAGCACTGGAAGAGTCCGAGAAAAGAAGAGTAGCTAAACAAAAAGGCATGAGTGCGACCGTTCAGCAAATAAAAGAACAAGTGTTGAACCTCGCTCGTCGACCTACCGCTACATCGTCCCCTGCCGAGGGCACCAACGATGAGAGTAAGGAGGAGGATGATTATATTGAAACGACCCCAAAAATGCCCGAAAATGTGCTTCTGAAACACCTATAATTGTAATTTCCATATATCTCAAAATCCGTGCATGATTTCGGAAATTCGACTTCATATTCTTATTCGTGGGGTCAAATTGAGTGGGAAATGGGTCTAACCCAAATTTTAGAGCAATCGTATCAAAATTCGAAAATCGCAAAAAAATGCGATTTTCAGGGTCAACTTTAAAGGGGCATATCTCTTAGCACACAAGGAACTGGAAGGGCCGCAAACTATTAAATTAAACCTCTATGAGTTAGCTTTCCAATGCACTTGGTTTCACCTCATTCTGTGTTAGGATGAGGGAGTTATGACCATTTTCTTAAAACCTGTCGGTGCAGATTTGCAAATTCCAGTGAGCTAATTTACTGTAGCGGGCTGGAGACGGTTTTTTTTATAAAAAGAGGATATGTCCCATACTTAGTCATTTTTCTTAACTCCAAAAAAACACTCTCTAAGACCTCTCCAAATTCCACCAAGATCTTCAACAAAATTCAAACATCTCAAGCTCTAATTCCGGATTCAAGACTCAATCTCAAGCTTCAATTCTCCATTCCAATCTTCATCAAGGATTCTCCAAAGTTGAGGTATGTGGGTTGATTGTGGAAACCTTCCTTTCCACAAGTCCAACCATTTATCC
>JAJOOO010009940.1:0-39840 GCA_029582685.1 Solanum piurae | reverse complement strand
TGTATGTATTGTTGTTGATGTATTTTTGTTGGAATGGTTATGGGCTGGGTATTGTAAATAAGAGTTGGGGGAATGGGCTATTGGGTTTCCTTGGTATGATAATAAAAAAGAAGTGGGCTGGGTAATCTGGAAATGGCACTAAAAACCCAAAATTGGTCTCCAAATGGGTTTAAAGTGAGGTAAGAAAGGAGTTTAAGAATTAGTCAAATCGAGTTAAATTAACCAATTCGGCTAAACTCTAAACAAGACGAATTAATATTAATTAACTAATGAGCTTCTTAATCTTAACGAAATAAAATAATTAACTTAACTGTAAACTAAATTCAAAATTATAAGCATAATTTAAACTAAACTAATTTAATAAGATACATGCTAAAATTAAAATCTTTTTGAGACGATTCTTGAATATTTATAAAATATACTAATTATATACATAATTATCTAAACATATATATATTATTTAAAAAGTTATAAAAAAGTGACAAAACTATTTAAAATAACTCGCGAACTATTTTTTTTGAAATTTTATTAATTATTTCAAATTGTTCGGAATTTAAGAAGCTCAATGATTAATTTATATTATGGAGGTCCAAAATTGGGTGTCAACATCCTTTATCCTTTCATTTCTTAAGTTTTGTGTTTAGATTTTGATGAAGAATTTTGATTAAATAAAATACCTTATTACTCTTTTTTATGGTTTGAATATGGTTTAAAACCACAGCAAATTGTAATCATTTACTATTACATGGGATAATCTTAGTAGTAATAACTACTAATTTTTCACTTTATTGGTGAGATCGTTTGATTTCTCACCTTAATTGTAATCTCCTCCTTCAATTTTTCCCTTTCCCAACCCCCTTTTTTTTTAAAACAAAAATATATTTTAAAAAATCATATATTATCACATTAAAAAAACAGAGTCATGTGATATAACTTTGTTAGTTGTCACGACCCAGACCATCGTGATTGACACCCACACTAACCCTCTGGTGGGACAACAAATACTACAACCCAAACTAACACATTTTATGAAAACTAAAACATTTAAAGTTATGGAAGTAGGTTTAAATGACAATAAAAATGGAGTCCTCATAAACTCTAAGGTTTTAACAAACAACTAACCAAACTAATGCGGAAGAACAAACCCCTAGAACCTGAAAGTTATTGTACCAAAACTCTACTAACGATAAGTCTAGGAACAAGGGGTACAACCCCGAAACTAAACAACACCTTAAACAAGTAGTCTGAATCCGAAAATAGTGGACTTAAACAAGAAGATCCATGGCAGCCCCAAAAGAACTGGCTCACCCTTGAATCCGGTCACGCTCAATAGTCACCTAGCTGACGTCTATCAATAGCCACCTGAAGATACCCTATAATCAACAAAAAAAGAGCAAGTGCAGTTTCAGTACACAACCACAGTGTACTGGTACGATCATGCGGCTATCCCATTAAGTGCAACATAAGTAAGTCAATACAACATAATAATAGCATGCATACACCGAACATATAAAATATCATCATCATTTGCGAACAACGGAGCATTTCACAATTCTCAATTATCATAGTTATATCAAGTAGTTGGTCCTCTCATGGAACCCAAACCCAAACAGTTAGCATACTAGAATGTGGTACCCAATCCAATGTTTATGTTGGAGCATGGCAAACGATCGTAATTAGTTATGCTGAAACGTGGCAATCGATCCCAATTAATTATGTTGAAACGTGGCAACCGATCCATTCAACACACCACAATCAGAATCACAAGTATATTCTCAACATCATACAATCAAGAAGTGATTCATGTAATACAACTATTCATCTATCTCATTTACAACAAGTGTGATCAATAAGGCAACATTCGCATACATACATGTATCATAATGAAACAAGAACAAACATACATCACACAATCATAGAATCATAACCATCACCTACCTCAAAACAATCTTGAAACCCTAAGAAACTTGATCCTTCCCTTTCCGAATTCATTCCGCTTGTTCTTGGTCTACAAACAATCATAATAACACGGGAATCAACAAACAATCACTAATTACCCGAATTACTTACAATTCTATGAACCCTAGATCAAACCCATGATCCCAAGTATTCAAAATAGGGTTGTTTCCACCATAGAATTTATATCAAAATCCTCTCCCATCGATAATTACTCATACTATTACATTCTATGGATCCAAAAATGGATTCGAGGAGAGAAAATCTCACCTTTAGCCTGCTCGGCAGGGAAGGAATGGGATATCGTCAAGGATGACTTCTTTGTTGGCGGAACGAAGGGCTAAATAGCGAGAGATGGAAAACTTTTAGGAGTCGCCTGGGGTTCGTTCCATAGCTCTAAAAGTCAAAAAGTGCATAATAAGGTCGTTTAGGGGTTTATTTACGATCTTAAGTTACGTCGAACCCACCACAGCGGCCCTCACCCCGTTGCAGCGTCCCCGCCAGAGCGACACAAATCCCGCTAAAGCGGCTTGCACCGAACCAGTGAGCTATTTTAATAATTCCAAGACCCCCATTTCACAACACACCATCATCCCATGACACTCAGAAAATACATGTTCACGCTAAGATTAGTTTTGGAAGTTCTACTCACCCAAATTCAATTCCGTTAAGTCGTACAAGATCCTTAACGACTTATCTAACTACTCATGTAGTCAAAATCATAAATATACCACCCGATTGTTACCATATTTCTCTACACCTTAAGGACTCCGATTTCATCCAAATCTGGACTAGGTTGGAAAATTCCAAGTTACTACGAAAAAGTTTTCTAGCCCTAATTCTTTCCCTATTGGATTTTCTAGAACGATGGGAACAGGTCGTTATAATAGATATCAATTTACCCATCACTCGTCCCCGAATGACAAACTAGGAGAAAAGGGCTAAAGCAAGAATAGAGTAGTATCTGAATCATCGAATAATTGGGGATACTTGTCCCACATACTTTTTCTGTCGACTCTGGACTGCTAGAAGTTTAGATTGGATACTTCTCACCTTACCCTGAACATATTTCATCAAATCAACTCTCAAAGGTTTCACATCTTCAACCTGAAACCAACCAATTGAACACCTTCATATCCTTCCATACAATGCCTCAATGAAGTAATCTCAATACTCGAGTGATAAATATTGTTGTATGTAAACTTAACTACAACAAAAGCGATTCCCAACAACCACCAAAGTTGATCGTACACACGTCTACAACATGTTATCAAGGACCTTGACATAATCATCCAGACAAATCCTTTAGCACTTAAGCATGATTAAATTCCAAGTCAATACTCGCTACAAATAGAAGTGAAAATCAACCAACACACACTCATAATACCCAAACAATCATAGTTCTTAACAACATCACCATCCCACAGCATAAATTCCCATGATCTTAAGTTACAAAATTGTTAATCTTTAGACATCAGATACTCCTTGAGGGATATGTCCAAGCATACAAACCCTCTACCAACACTATCGAAATGCTAGATTTAGTAATTATAGATTACCTCTTAAGAACAGTAGACTTGGATTCAATGATTTCCACATTCAACCACACATAATTGATACATGACCTCGATGACAAGATGAAATATTAGATTGTCGGACAACCATAAATACGCAGGGTAGCTCTTCTATAAATTATCATAAGCAAGGTGGTACATGTATAACCACTAAAATACCTTAACAACTCCAAGACAACACCAATTATGACATTCGAAATAACCAAATCTTCCCACTCCATCCAGGAAACATCGCAGGGTTGGTACCCGTGATCCACCACTAGGGATCTACCTACAAAAGTGAAAACACACGTAATCATAGCTAGTGAAACATACTCACTATACTAACACCCATCATAAGCACTCCAACCATTTACCTTATTATAAACCAACAATTTTAAATGAAAATCTTTCTTATGTATTTAACAATCAATAACAATGAACTTTACGACTCAACCCAAGTGTAAGTCCTTTCAAATGCCCAATACCGAGTACAATTGATCATTTTTCACCTAGCCAATTCATACCTTGACAAAATACATCATCACGAATGTAGACTTACAATGAAAAATCTGAATTGTAATTTCCATTGTAAAACACAATCCCTTTCTCTATCAACATTAGCTTGTAGCTTGAAGATTCTTATGAATTCATAGATCTTCGCTTATCATTGATCGCATCTCCATCGATCTTACAATATCCTTCGCTAAAATTCAATAGTACTCATTACTAAACTCAAAACAAAAACCAAGCACTTATTATCACACTCGAGTTAATGTTTGTACACTCATTTCTTAAGTCCTTTCCAATAGTTTTTAACAAATCTGATAGACTTGTGACACTATTACCATAGCCACAACAACACGAATGAGATCACGTGTCCCTGGACCCAATTATCTACCCCTCTAAAGATATCTCCTTATCCTTTTCAATCAAATAAATTATTCTTGCTCTCGCCTCTCTCTAAAGGTTGTACTGCATCCCACTATTTTTCTTCATTATGACTCTAGCTCTTCTAAATTCTATTTGAGTGGTGTTCCACCATCTCTTAAAACTTTTCATACAACCGCGTTAATCACCGAATATTAGAAAACCACGACCTTAGATACTCGCAAATCGTACTTATTATACAAAATTTGCCTAACCAACAATCTTATTATATAGTTGCATTCCATCACGAACTCATACTACCATTACACTTGGTTAGCCTTGGCTATCACTACAAAGTCAACCTTTTCATCGACATGTCACCTCAAACTCAGGTATACCCATCAAATTCAAAAGTACTAGCCCAATTTTTATACACTCTTTCTTACTAAAATACTACAATTACCTTCACCTAAATATACTCGTTTGAACTTTCTTTATCCATAAGTTGTCATTTCGGTATCAATCCACTCATTTATGGCTTAAGATAAAATCACCAGTCCTCACACCACCATCCTTCATCTTAACAAACAAGATAGGAGCACCCCACGTGAAAATACTAGGATGATAAAACCTTTATCAAGAAGCTATTGGATTTGAGCTTTAAGCTCTCTCAATTCTACCAGAGCCATGCGATAAGGAGGAATGGAGATGGGGCGAGTGCCTGATTCCAAGTCAATGCAGAAATCTATATCTCTATCCGGAGGCATACCAGACAAATTAGTAGGAAAAACTCCTCAAAATTTAGATATTACATGAATAGACTCAATTGAGGGAGACTCAACCTCAACATCCCGAATATGAGTCAAATAAGTCAAACAACCCTGTCCTACCAGTTTCTTAGTCTGAATGAAGGGTATAATCTTAGCTAGGTTAGGCTTGTACACCCCTTCCCACTCATTTATGGCTTAAGATAAAATCACCAGTCCTTACACCACCATCCTTCATCTTAACAAATAAGATAGGAGCACCCCACGTGGAAATACTAGGACGATAAAACCTTTATCAAGAAGCTCTTGGATTTGAGCTTTAAGCTCTCTCAATTCTACCAGAGCCATGCGATAAGGAGGAATGGAGATGAGGCGAGTGCCTGATTCCAAGTCAATGCAGAAATCTATATCTCTATTCGGAGGCATACCAGACAAATTAGTAGGAAACACTCCTCAAAATTTAGATATTATATGAATAGACTCAATTGAGGGAGACTCAACCTCAACATCCCGAATATGAGTCAAATAAGTTAAACAACCCTGCCCTACCAGTTTCCTAGTCTGAATGAAGGGTATGATCTTAGCTAGGTTAGGCTTGTACACCCCTTCCCACTCTCATCTTTCCCTACCGGGGATCTCTAGAGTTACCAACTTAGCATTACAATTAAGCCCGGTATAATAGGGGGACAACCAAGTCATGCCTAAGATTATGTCAAGTCAATCATACCCATCATAACCAAATCAACCCAAGTCTGAAAATCCATAAACACAACAGGACAAACACGTTATACAAGGGTGACTATGACTGACTCTTTAACTGAGGTAGAAACATGGATGAGGGCATGAAGTACATCACCAACCACATCAAATCACAAGGCAATTGAACTGACACGTATGAATAAGTAGAAACCATATCACACAAAATAATAGCCATCCGGGCACAGACAAAAGTAGCACTAGTGACCACTGCATCACACCTCAAACTCAATTTTTGCCTAGAAAAGCATATAAATGAGCCTTGTCCTCTTAACGAGCAACCTCATCGCTTGGCTGTACTACTCCTTTACCTGCATTACCATTTCCCGACCTCCATGGACTCACTGATTTCCTCCTCATATGCCCAGGTTCTCCACATAATTTAACACACTTATAACTTGTATTCAATTGTTGAACACTGAAATAGATCGCGCGGGTTTGTTCGGGTGCGATTCGGGGTCCATAATTGTGACTAGGGAAAACAGGGGAGACGGGTTAAGGTTCTGCCTCACCTCATCCCGCTCTGGCGGGAAAATTTCTGCACTAGCGGCCTCACCTTGGCGGGAAGAATCCCGCCCCAGCGGCCATAACAGAAACAAAACCCAGGCCAACTAATTTTCTGAGATTTTTCTCTTTTCTAATTTTTCCCAAAGGTTCCCAACTCTTCCAAACAAATTTAGGATAATTCTCTGAGCTAAGAGAAATCATGTTTATCCCTAGTAAATCCCACGATACACGAACCAACTCGTTCTCATTAATTTAGCACCACAACCCACACATCCCCATGATACACCTAGACATTCATGTGGTCATTAAACAAGTGCAAGACAAGTCCAAATTCTTTAATTAGTTCGTTCCATAGAGGACCATTACTGATCATCTACGCCTTGTACGACCCCTAAGGCCAGATACCAATTGGAACCTTCTCAGTTTCAATTAACTTGCTTGTGTCCCTTCAGTCGGGACTATGCTGTCTAGTTCACTTTTTTGAGATAACAATTGGAATCGGAATATACCAATTGGACTCAACTCATACCACAAGAGACAATAGTATATAGCGAGCCCCACAAAACTATTAATTTCAATCATAGAACTTGGTTGAACCTAATTTTTAATAGCCTAAATCTTTAACTAATGGTAACCAGACCTAAAATCAATCTTAGAAAAAACTGATGCACCTTGCAATTGGTTAAAAAGGCCATCTATCCAAGGCAATGGATACTTGTTCTGAATGGTGAGAATATTCAACTGTTAGTAGTCTATACACATCCTCTCTTGCTAGTGATGGTGTTATTGTTGTTGTTGCTCTAGCTCGGACCATAGAGTGAAGGAGGAAATATACAAATTTGTATCACTCAGATACCAATTGGATTCAAGCCATAGCACGAAGGAGTAGAAAGAAGTGAGTTTTTCCTAAAGTCCTATAGCCTCTCGAAGAAAAGTACGGACGTCACCGTACAATCCCGCAAGACTTTACTAGACTCATTTTGGTACAATGAGATCAACGAACCTAAGGCTCTGATACAAACTTTGTCACGAGCCAGACGATCGTGATTGACACCCATACTAACCCTTCGGTAGGAAAACCGATACTACAAACCAAACTAACAAATTTTATGAAAACTAAAGCATTTAAAGTTACGGAAGCAGGTTTAAATGACAATAAAAATGGAGTCCTCATAACCTCCAAGTTTTAACAAACAACTAACCAAACTAATGAGGAAGAACAAACCCCTAGAACCTGAAAGTCGTTGTACCAAAACTCTACTAACAATAAATCTAAGAACAAGGGGTACAACCCCGAAACTAAACAACACCTTAAACAAGTAGTCTGAGTCCGAAAAGAGTGGACTTAAACAAAAAGATCCATGGCAGCCCAAAAGAACTAGCTCATCCTTGAATCCGGTCACGCTCAAATGTAACCTAGCTGACGTCTATCAATAGCCACCTGAAAATGCCATATACTCAACAAAGAAAGAGCAAGTGCAGTATCAATACACAACCACAGTGTATTGGTAGGATCACGCGGCTATCCCATTAAGTTCAACATAAGTAAGTCAATACAGCATAATAATCGCATGCATACACCGAACATATACAATATCATCATCATTTACGAACAACGAAACATTTCACAATTCTCAAATATCACAGTAATATCAAGTAGTTGGTCCTCTCATGGAACCCAAACCCAAATAGTTAGCATACCAGAATGTGATACCCGATCCAATATTTATGCCGAAACATGGCAACCGATCCCAATTAGTTATGTTGAAACATAGCAACCGATCCCAATTAGTTATGTCAGAACATGGCAATCAATCCCAATTAATTATGTAGGAATGTGGAAATCGATCCATTCAACACACCACAATCAGAATCACAAGTATATTCTCAACATCATACAATCAAGAAGTGATTCATGTCATACAACTATTCATCTATCTCGTTTACAATAAATGTGATCAATAAGGAAACATTCACATAGATACATGTATCATAATGAAGCAAGAATAAACATACATCACGCAATCATAGAATCACAACCATCACCTACTTCGAAACAAGCTTGAAACCCTAAGAAACTTGATCCTTCTCTTTCCGGATTCGTTTCACTTGTTCTTGGTCTACAAACAATCATAATAACACGGGATCAACAAAAAATCACTAATTATCTAAATTACTAACAATTATATGAACCCTAGATCAAACACATGATCCCATGTATTCAAAATAGGGTTGTTTCGTAAAGTCGTACAGGATCCTTAACGACTTATCTAACTACTCATGTAATCAAAATCATAAATAAATCACTTGATTGTTACCAGATTTTCCTACACCTTAATGACTCCAATTTCGTCCAAATCTGGACTAGGTTGGGAAATTCCAAGTTACTACGAAAAAGTTTTATGGCCCCAATTCATTCCCATTGGCTTTTCTATAACGACATGAATAGGTCGTTACACTATTTGGGCATTAAAGAAAGAATAAACAAAAAAAATAGAAATTGTCTATACAAATTATAATTACAAGTAAACTTATTCTCAGTATTGATGTCTGAAAATCTCCCCCCCCCCCCCCATTTTTAGCCCTGTGTTGTTTCTCAACAAAAGAGAAGTAGCTTTTATTAGGATTTGTGATTTTTTTAAAGAATTTGGACTTTACCGAAAGGTGCTGACTTTTCGTAAAGGTTGTGACTCTTTCAAAGGATTTTGACATTTCCAAGGTCACACCTCTTATTTTTAGACAACTTATTTACGGTTGAGTGGTTCGCTGACACTGTGACTTCAAATAGCAATAGTAATATAGTTTGAACGACATGAGCAACCCAGACCAATTCTCTGGCAACTCTGAAAGTCTGCTTATTGAAAACTCACCTTAGGAAAAGGCAAAGATTGAGACAGAATGTGAAGAAATTGATAGGATCAGTCAACTACCTGACGCTCTTATTTTTCAAATTCTATCTCGATTGTCCATAACAAATGTGTTCAGAACAACTATTCTCTCTAAACATTGGCAATACTTTTGGACTTTTGTCGACAACATTGTTTATGAAGAGGAGTATGGTCGTTCAGATAACTCGACAGTGCACAAATTCATTTCCTTAACGAATAATTTACTACCTTTTCTTAGTAGCTGATCTAGCATTATTAAGTTGAATCTAAACTTTGTATTCAGATATGATGATGGTCTGTCTTATTTTCCAAAAATTAACAAGTGGCTTGAATTTGCTGTGAATAAGAAAGTGGAGGATTTACGCATGAATATACAGTAATTGTTGATCTGACTGAGCATGACCAACCTTATAGCCTACCAGAAGTTCTCTATAGTAGTTCATCGATTCTAAAACTCAACTGCGAGAATTGCCGAATATTAGAAGATTGTGTACTAAATTAGACATCACTAAAAAGTTTAACCCTGGAAGATTTGTTTCTCCGGGATGAACACATTCAACAAATAATGTCAAATTTTCCTCAATTGGAATCTTTAAAGATAAATGAATTTTGTGGTTTTAATCATTTGCACATGACTTCTCCAAAATGTAGGCGACTGGAATTGATCCATCACGGTCATCCTCGTGGGGACTAGTATTCATTCGAAGGTAATACATATTGCTTTGAAATTTTTGCTCCATATGTTGATCATTTAACGATTTCTGGGGTTTTTAATGATATAATAATTAAGCTAAGGGACTTTTCATCTTTGAACCATGCCAATCTTGGTCTCTACTGTGATGAAATTGTAGTGGAAGATCTTTTGGTAAGCGTCTGTTGTGCTAATGAGCTAATACTGTCATCCTGGTTGATCAAGGTCAGTTATCAGTCCCAAATGTATCCATTCTTTTTATATTGATTGTGAATAGAGCTCTTGTTTTATATTCTACCTCATTTTTCTGTTTAGGTGATTTCCAATTTGATGTTGGAAGAGGAAGACATCTCCTTACTGTTGCTGGAATGCAGATGGCTGACAATAAGTTCTTATATTTCAAAACTTTCGTTCCCCTACTAGAAAACCTCTTAAGGTCGACTTCTAAGTTGGAAAATTTGATGATATTTCCCGATATGATGGTATGTTTTATATTCATTTCTTTATGTCAAATGTATTGATCCCCTACAGCCTCAATGACTAACCTGATTTGCCCTTCTTTTGTATCTATATTATGAAGACAAAGACATTGATTTGTTGGAAGACAAGAAGTACCTCTCCTTTGAAGAAAACATATTCAAAATTTCCTAACAGAATTTGATGAATGTCAAGGTTATGCCATTATTTGGTGGTACGCTTACATCTGACGCAACAAAGCTTGATCAATTCTTGAAGTTCTTACTTGAGCATGCAATAAATCTGGAGAAACTGGTTATAGTACCAGAGCATAAGGAATGCAACAGTTGTTCTACTAATACCTCAATTCTGAAGAAGAATTTGTTAGCTTTTCCAACAAGTGCAATTATTTCCTTACGACCAATTTGTCACAATGTTTTCTATGAGATGTTTGAAACTGTATAAAGACACATAATACTGGAATTCAGATATTGCTTGGTTGGTTGTCTAGCCAAGTAATTTCTTTAGTCCCTTTTTAATGTGGAAATATCATTTGATTAAGTTACAAGTTAAATTCAGGATGTGATGTACAAGTCATAGATTTAAGAGTGTATCCAAATGAAGCGGTTAAAAACATAAATAGGTAGCTTCGATTAATTAAAGTAATAAAAACTTAATTATGTTCCAGCCATTAATTAGCACAACATAATTAGTTTCTCATCCCTTAACCTAAGAATTGTGCTCGTATAAAGGAAAGTTGGTTGGCATCTTTCCCTATAAGGATGGCTGCGGGTTTTACCTATTACCACACATCCGCTTAAGGCATTCCAACTTGGTGGGACTAGCAAATAATGTGAAGCAGTGGGTGGTACTATTTTTCCCTTAGCAAGAAATCTCACTTTTGAGTTCTGGATATAGAAAAATCTTTGGTTGGAGAATGGAGAGTTACCCCCCCCCTAATGGGACCCCTACCCCAGGCAAAGAATTAGTTAGGCTCCAATGCAGATACCAAACACCTTAAAAAATGGGAAAGCCATTTTAGCACCAAAAAAGTTTATGAAATTTAGCTAACTTTTATAAAAGAATATGCATAGGGATAATAAATGGTGAATCCATAAATAAGTAGCACTATATATTTTATAGGTACATAAAGTTAGGTCCATTAGAAGAGACCTGAAACTAACATGAGTAATTACAGTAAAACAAAAAGTTATTGTTACGACCAGAGACTACCCCTAGTCGTAGCACGGTGCTTAGAGTCACAAGTGACCCCAAGCAAACTGTTGATACTGGTATAGTCATGAGCAACTAAATTTGAACATGAAAAATAATTATAATGATTGAGCGGAAGCATAATTATGGAATAAAGGTTTACTTTGGCAACCCAGTAAGTAAACTCTTCAACAAATGCATCACAGCGGCAGGTACTCATTTTTAATAGAAAATCAATGTTCCATACTTTCCACGATTCTAATTTGATTGAGTAAACCTCAAGTATAGTCGATGGACAACCTGTTTCATAGCTCATGACTTTATAAAGAATCTTTTTCATATCCAAAACCCATACTAACATCAATGTAGCGTGTCATTTGACGGTTCATATTGTGCATAGGAGGGAACATCTTGAATTGATTTATGGAAGGGTTCCATAGGACAATCAATTTACGGGAACTATTAGTAGTAACTATCAGACAAAACCATTGATTGAACCTACAACAGCATAATTGGACGTACAGGGTTTATTAAGCTTTATCAAGTAGCTAGGATTTCGTGTGCGGATCAAATGATTTTTTTTCCCAGTCTAAACAAGGATACAATGGTTATTAAGTTTTGAATTAAACGTCTTGAGATGCAGAGAGATAAACCAGGAGGTTGAAATCAAAGTGCATAAGCACTTCAATCCCAACAGAGTTTTAACTGGTAATCTTGAAAAAATACCCTTAAGAATATCATGGGAAAGATATGGATTATTAGTAATTCATATTGCATTCTTCATCTTCTTCAAATTATAAGGAAAATGGAGATTCTATTTCTGGTTGAGACAATCATTCAAATAGTTTTGTATGCAGAAACTATAGTACTAGCCCAAATTTAACTAAAAATCTTCAAGAAATTGCTCTGATTTAAGCACTTACCTGAGAATCATTTAATGAGAGGCAGAAACCCAACCCATATGAAGAAGAAATACGAAACTGTAGAGATATTTTAGGACTTGATTCTGTAATCTTTTAAAATATGAACATGATTCTAGTAATCTTTGTAAAATAGGAAGATATGAATTCTTTCCATATATTGTACCTTTGTAGTAGTTATATAATCATGTACATGCCTCCTTTGAGAAATAATAGAATACAAAAGATAATTATTATGTTCAATATTTGAACTTGGTATCAAAGCCATGGGCAAATCAGATGCTTCTAACTCTACCCCGATTATCAGTCAATCTGAAAATCCCTCTTTCAATGCCGGAATTATTCTAAATGAAACAAATTATGATATGTGGTCTCAAATCATAGATATGCATATTGCTAAAAAAGAGAAACTCTCGTTTGTTCGTCGGAGTACACAACCACCTACTGAAAAAAGATGAAGGATATGAGAAGTGGTACATAGACAATCAAAAGGTTAAGAGGTGGTTGTTGATGTCTATTTCTCCTGAGATTATGAAGCGATATATTCTCTTACCTACTGCTCAAGAAATCGGGAAAGCTCTGTCAATAGCCTTCTATGATGGAGCAGATGAACTACAAGTCTTCACTTTGAATCAAAAAACTTTTTCTGCCAAACAAAATGGCAGATCTCTCTCTTCCTACTATGGAGAATTGATTGAAATTTTCTATGAGTTGGATCACCGTGATAAGGTGATCATGGAAAATGAGAAGGATGTCAGTTCTTACCGCAAGTCTATTCAATGATAAAGGGTGCACATCTTTCTTGTTGGTTTGGATTGGTGAATTTGAACAGATTCGTGGGGAAATCTTGAGGAAGGATCCTGTTCCATAACTAGAAGAATGTTACTCAATAGTTCGTCGTGAATCTGTTCGTCATGCAACAGTAAATGGAGATCTTGAAAAATCTAAAGCAGCAGCCATAGTGAGCAAATATAGATCTAATCAAAATTGGTTCTCTCAAATCAACTAGATCGAATGAGGTCTAAGGGTATCAACAAGTCCACTTATAAGTGTACTCATTGTGATCAGTCAGGGAACACATAATATTGTTGTTTTGAAATTATGGGATATCTAGAATGGTGTGATCATAACTGTGATTCAAGAAGGAGAAATGCAAGCAATAGTTCCACTGCTGCAATTGTAGAAACAGATGTCAAGGAAGATGTTGTTGGACAATTCACAACCTTGGTAGCAACGAGAGGTAACAATGGTAAGGCTTTAAATTCATCTGCACTTGTTTCTAATAGTAACGGATAATTGATTCCGGAGCTACGGATCACATGACATTTGATTCTAGACAAGTTTCATCCCTTAAACGCTCGTCACAAAGGTATATTTCCACCGCTAATGGTTCTTCGGCACTTATCATTGGGAAAGGATCCTTTTATGTCATTAATAATTTGAATTTAGACAGTGTCTTAGTAGTTCCATCATTGGATTGTAACCTTTTGTCTGTTTCTCAAATTACCACTACTCTATCTTGTATTGTGATGTTTTGGCCTGACTATTGTGTGTTTAAAGACATCCAGACGAGGAAGACGATTGGTTATGGTACTAGACGAGAGCAGTTGTATTACTTGGATTTGGAGTCAAAAAGTTCTAATCAGTTGCACCAAGCATTATCGGTTGATGTGTTTAGTTGTGAGGACAAAACAAGGAAATTTGATATTTGGCTATGGCATCGACGATTGAGACATGCTTCTTTTGGATATCTTAATAAATTGTTTCCTAAGTTATTTACAAAATTTGATGTTTCTGATTTCCATTGTGATGTCTGTGAACTTTCAAAGAATCACCATGTGTCTTTTTCACCAAGAATGAATGAAAGTTCAATTCTTTTTATGATTATCCATTCAGATGTTTGGGGTCCATCCAAGGTGAATATGTTAGGTGGATCACGTTGGTTTGTTACTTTTATAGACGATTGTACTAGAATGACTTGGGTGTGTTTGATGAAGTTCAAAAGTGAAGTGAATTTTTTGTTTCAAAAGTTTCATAAAATGATTTGCACACAATATAATGCCCAAGTAAGAGTTCTTCGTAGTGACAATGGGGGAGAGTATTCCAGTTGTGAACTTAAGCGATATTTAGAAGAACATGGAATTGCTCATCAAACTACTTGTCCCAATACACCCCAACAGAATGGGGTAGTCGAGAGAAAAAATCATCATTTATTAGAAGTTGTGCGTTCTCTATTCATTGAAGCTCATCTACCACAATGTTATTGGGGAGAAGCATTCACTTGTGCAACATATTTAATTAATTGAGTGCCTTCTAGAAGAATTAACTTTAGAACACCATCTCAAGCTCTTGCTGAAGCGGTGATTGCACCGGCAGTCCCAAATTTGTCTCGTGTTTTTGGTTGTGTAGCATTTGTACATCTTCATAAGCATCAACGTGACAAGATATCCCCTCGTGCACTACGGTGTATTTTTTTGGGATATGCTACTCATCAAAAAGGGTATATATGTTTTTATCCTCCAACTCAAGGAATGTTTATTACAATGGATTTTGTTTTTCATGAAGAGTCTATGTATTTTCTAATGAAACAAAACTCCAAGGGGAGGACGTGAAGGATATTTGCCTCTAAATTATGAAAAATTGATAATTTCTGCACCTAGTAACCAGGTTCTAGATGAATCAAGTTTATGTGGTGGTAAACATCAAGAAATGGGACATAACCAAGATATGGTAGAATCAGATTCGAGTACTGCTGAAAATCAGGAATTGAAGAAGAAGATTTGGGTGCTACTGGAAATCAAGAAGTTGGAGAAGTTAGTCTAATATCACATGAAACCCTCACCCAACAAGCAACTGATGTACCAAATCAATCGTCGCCAACTCAGGATATTTCTGATTTTGTACCTAAACCATCAGTCAAACAACTACCACCACGACACAATAGAGGTCTTCCTAAACCCACCTATGAACCAGAATTTTCTGGTAAGACTAGATATCCATTGAGCCATTTTGTGTCTAATCATCATTTGTCAGAATCAAATAAGTCATTTGTAAATAAATTATCTATTGTATCTATTCCTAACAATGTGCAGGAAGCCTTAATTGATCCGAAGTGGAAAGCATCTATGGATGAAGAGATGAAATCCTTGAAAAAAAATGATACATGGGACCTTGTCGATTATCCACCAGGAAAGAAAATAGTTGGATATCGATGGGTGTATACAGTCAAGTACATGTAGATGATATGATAGAATGATTCAAAGCGAGATTGGTGGCTAAGGTATATACTCAGACCTGTGGAATCGACTATACCGAAACATTTGCACATGTTTCAAAAATCAACATAGTTCGAGTGATTTTATCCTTGGCTACAAATTTTGATTGGCCACTACAACAATTTGATGTGAAAAATGCTTTTCTACATGGTGAGCCGTCTGAAGAAGTCTATATGCACTATTCTCCAGGGTATGAGATACCGAAATTACATGATTATAGAGTATGCAGATTGAAGAAATCACTTTATGGACCGAAAGAATCACCAAGAGCGTGGTTTGGAAAATTCACCAAATCTATGAAGGCATTTGGCTATACTCAAAGCAACATCGGTCACACTTTGTTCTTGAAGAGACAACAAGGTAAAAATACTGCCCTTATTGTATATGTTGATGACATGGTGGTGACTGGAAATGACCCTGAAGAAAGGAAAGCTCTCCAAAGCTACCTGTCTAAAGAATTCGAGATGAAGGACCTTGGTCCATTAAAGTTTTTCCTTGGAATTGAAGTGTATAGATCATCTAACGGAATTTTTTTATCCCAAAGAAAATATACTTTAGATTTGTTAAAGGAAACTGGCATGACAGCTTGCCAACCAGCTGATACACCTGTTGAAGAAGGCCTGAAATTAAGTGTTGAACCTAATCAATTTCCAGATGATAAAGGAAGATATCAGAGACTTGTAGGAAGATTGATGTACCTAGCACACACAAGACCAGACCTTGTTTATTCTTTAAGTATGGTAATTCAATTTATGCATAATCTTGGAGAGCAACATATGAATGCAATTATGCGCATCTTGAAATATTTGAAGTCTTCTCCAGCAAAGGGAATTTTGTTCACAAAATGTACATATCCTCTAGTGATAAATGTATAATTGGATGCTGACTGGATTGGAGCTATCGATGACATATGGTCTACTTCGGGATATTTCACTTTTGTGGGAGCAAATCTTGTTACATGGAGAAGCAATTAAACAAAATGTCATTACTCGCTCAAGTGCGGAGGCAAAATTCAGAGGAATGGCACTTGGAATATGTGAAGAATTATGGTTGTTACTTCTCTTAACAAATTTGGGTTATCCACCTAAGGCACCAATCCAACTATATTGTGATAATAAGGCTGCACGTGAACTTGCACATAATTCGGTACAACACGATCGTACAAAGCATGTAGAAGTAGACAGGTTTTTCATCAAGGAAAAGTTGGATGGAAAGATATTAGAGTTACCCAAGATTCGATCGGAGGACCAATTGGTTGATCTTCTTACTAAAGCAGTTTCGAGTAAAATGTTCTCCAAGTTTGGGAGCAAGTTGCATGTTCGTCATCTATGCACCAACTTGAGGGGGAGTGTAGAGATATTTTAAGACTTGATTCTGTAATCTTTTAAAATAGGAACTCAATTCTAGTAATCTTTGTAAAATAGGAAGATATTAATTCTTTCCATATATTGTAACTTAGTAGTAGTTATATAATCATGTACATGCCTCCAATGTTAGAGGGCATAAATTTGAGTTGAGGGCAAGTTAAATGGCGTATTTATGTATTATGTCAAAATTTTATTGTGAAATGCAACAGCTAGCTGAGAATGTATAAAATACAACTAAATGCCAGAAATGGTCCCTAAACTATTGGAGTAGGTCTAAAATAGTCTCTTAATTATACACTTACCGGATTTAGTCCTTTAACTATCTCAAATTTTATCAGGTTTGGTCCACTAACTATAAACTTACCGGTTTTAGTCTTTTAACTGTAAATCATTTCTTCTTCTTAGGCTTAAAGGAGAATGGTAAATCAATCTTTTTAATGGGTTCTTCTAATTAGATTTGGGTTATGGAGCATTGGAATGGATTGGAGGGGATAGAAGAAAATTAAATGGGTTGGGATTTAGTTTTGTCCAATAAGAAAATGTCACGTAATAGATAATAATATTTTTTTAAAAATAAATAAATGGTGTTGGATTCAAGGATAGAAATGGACCAAAAAGGAGGATTGCAGGTATTTATAGCCCAATAGGTGAATGAGTGATGTATTTAAATCTTTTCAAATAATCCAATGATATTTTTGACCATTTTTCGTATTAGATATTATAAGTGTGAGTGTTGAGGAGCTTATGGTCAACCGATCAATAGACCGGGTTTCCCTTCTCCTCAACTTCCTCTATTTATATTTCTTATTTATCCATTTTAATTTATTTTTATTTTTATTTTAAAAAGAAAAAAATTATTTTAATATGTTTCTTTTCATATGTTATGTATTTACACAAAAAAAGTACTAAAAATAAACTTAAAATATTATAAAGAGGAATTTTCGCATATAGTCACTCAAAAATGACCCAATTATGCTCCATAGCTATAGTTTGATAATTACAATTCGTAGCTACATGTTATAGGGAGAAGAGAGGTGAGCGAGACTGGGAGAGAAAAGATAGGTGAGCGAGAGAGGTAAATTGTATATATAGATCGGTTAGATAATTGTATATTATACATATGTATTTGTATATATGGCAAGCGAGATTGGGAGAGGGAGGAGAGAGGCGAGCGAGATTGGGAGAGGGAAAGAGTGGTGAGCGAGATTGGGAGAGGGAGGAAAGAGGTGATCGAGATTGGGAGAGGGAGGACAGAGGCGAGCGAGAGAGGGCAGAGAGTGGGAGAGAGGTGAATTATATATGTATATCAATTAGATAAGTGTATATTACACATATGCATTTGTATATATGGCAAGCGAGATTGGGAGAGGTATGAGAGAGGCGAGCGAGATTGGGAGAGGGATCAGAGAGGCGAGCGAGAGAGGGAAATAATTTGTATAATTCGCGGCTACGTTTGTATAATTCGGGTGTTTTTGTATAATTGAGTAATAGAAAGTCTGGAATTATACAAATATGATAAAACTTGAAATAACGATCGATACAAACATAAACATATGAACATTAAACAGTTATACAAACTATATTATACAAATTACATTATAAAAATTATAATATACAAAATCTGAAAATTACACGTTTATACAAACTTTAAAAAGTTATACAGAAAAAGATTGAATGTATATGATGACAAAACTGAAAAACCAAAGGAAATCATCGTAATATACTTATATAAACCATCGTATACAAATACAAATCAAACGGAGAATTGCTAGTTGCGAATTAAACAAATCTGGTGAATTATACAAACGTCGCTAATTATACAAACTCGAGGTCAGCCCACATAATTAATGTATAATGTTAGTCGTGAGTAGTAATTATAGCAAAATATACTATGATGAGTAATTAAGTAGTATAAATTTTCTTAACCGCATAATTTTCCCTATTATAAATTTGGTTAGCTCTCAAAATTTCACCCGTACTGCATAATTGAAATTGACGGAGTAACATAGTATCATAGATCACAATAATTAACAACTTAAAATATTTGATGAACATATTAAAATGTGATTAGCTCTCAAAATTTCACATGTGCCACATAAATTGGGACAAAGGAAGTAACACACACACATATATATATATATATATAAAAATTACGTTAAGAGTACTATTAATCACAACTTAAAGTATTTAAAAACATATTAAAAATTTGATTAACTCTCAAAATTAAACATGTGTCACATAAATTGGCACAAGGAAAATAACATATATTATTTAAAAATTACGTACTTAAAAAGTTTTAAAAAATATACTAAAAATTTGATTAACTATCACATAAATCACAATAATTTAAGAACTTAAAATATTTTTAAAAATATATCAAAAATTAATTACTCTCAAATTATCACACGTGCCACAAATATAATTTGAAAAGTACGTTAAAAATATAATAAAAATAATTAACAATAAAAATATTTAAAAATTTGATCAAATCTTCTAGTTTTATTTGTATCTCATAAATTAAAATAAGTAAACTAATATATATTGGGCCCGGGCTCGCCCGGGGTTTTGTATCTAGTATATATAGTACTCATTAGGTATATTATTGTCAGAAGGTTTTTTATATATGTAAGTGATGACAATAGATATACGACAAAACAGAAAATCCCATAAAATAAATATTTCATATTAATAAGTCATGATAAAAATGATCATAATTTAAAAATGTGAAATCATGCTAAAATAAGTCTAATAAGTATTAATTACATCACTAAATATTAACAAACTAAAAAATATCATAAAACAAATATTTCATATTAATAGTCATGATAAAAATAATCATAATTTAAAAGTATTAAGTCATGTTAAAATAAGTCTAATTATCATATCATATCTTATTAAAAGTTGGAAGCACCAAAGTGAAAAGTTGAATTACCATTTTATCTCTACACTAAATTAATTTATTATAAAATATAATTAATTAAATGTTCTTTCATTAATTAAGAAAATCATCATGTTTAATACTACTTCAGAATGACTGATTCATATTTTATTTAGATTCTCATATGTGATTTGTATGAGTTAACGTGTATGAGTTAAGAAAATATATATTAAAATATATCATATATATCACATTAAAAAACAGTGTCATGTGATATTGCAATATAATTAACTTTGATAGTTAGACATTAGAGAAAGAATTAAAAAAAATTTAGAAATTGTCTATAGAAATTCTAATTACAGGTAAACTTATTCTCAATACTGATGTATGATAATAATTTCCCCCCTTCTTAGCCCTGTGTTGTTTCTCAACAAAGGAAAAGTAGCATGACAACCATGAGCTGTTGGATTTAAAATGTGCGAATGGAAACCGATTGAAGAGTTATAACTTTTATGAAGATTTGTGAGTTTTCTAAAAAGTTGTGATTTTTCTGAAGAGTTTCGATTTTTCTGAAAGGTAGTGACTATTCCGAATGGTTGTGACTATTCCAAAGGATTGTGACTTTTCCAAGGGGTTCTGGCTTTTCTGATAAGACACAATAAGCACATGCTTACACTACATGTTGTTGTCTATAAATAGAGGGGTTTCCTCTCATTTTTTCAACATTTTTTTTTTTTTGTAATTCTTTTTATTCTGCACAAACAAATTCTGGTGTACTTTAGCGCCATGGAATGGTTTGCTGACACCACAGTTTTAGGCAGCAATAGTAATACAGTTTTAACAACTTGAGCAACCAAGACCAATTCTCTGGCAACTCTGAAAGTCTGCTTATTGAAAACTCAAGTCAGAAAAAAGTGAAGATTGAGACAAAATGTGAAGAAATTGATAGGATTAGTAAGCTACCTTATACTCTTATTGTCCAAATTCTTTCTTTGTTGTCCATAACAGATGCGTTCATGACAACTATTCTCTCTAAAGATTGACAATACTTTAGGACTTCTATCAACAACATTATTTATGACAACGAGGAGTATGATCGTTCAAATAGCTCGACAGTGCACAAATTCATTTCCTTAACGGATAATGTACTACCTCTTCTTATTAGCTTCTCTACCATTAAAAAGTTGAGTCTAAACTTTCTGTTTAGATAAGATGATGGTCTGTCTTATTTTTCCATAATTGACAAGTGGATTGAATTTGCTGTGAATAAGAAACTGGAGGATTTACGCCTGAATATATGTTATACTGTTGATCTGAGTGTTCATGACCAACTCTATAGCTTGCCAGAAGTTCTTTGTAGTAGTTCATCGATTATAAACCTCAACTGCAAGAATTGTAGAATATTAGAAGATTGTGTACTAAATTGGACATCTCTGAAGAGTTTAATGCTAGAAAATTTGCTTCTATGGTATGAACACATTAAACAAATAATGTCAAATTGTCCTCAATTGGAATCTTTGAAGCTACGTAAATTTTGTTGGTTTAATCATTTGCACATGACTTCTCCAAAATGTAGGCGACTGCTATTGATCCATCATGGTCATCCTCGTGGGCATTGGTATCCATTCGAAGGTGATACATGTTGCTTTGAAATAGTTGCTCCATATGTTAACATTTAACAATTTTTGGGTTTTTTAATTATTCGAAAATTAAGCTAGGGGACTTGTCATCTTTGAACCATGTCAATCTTAATATCTATTGTGATGAATTTGCTGAAAGGGATGGAAACATAGTGAAAGATTTTTTGGTAAGTGTACATTGTGCTAATGAGCTAATACTGTCATCCTGCTTGATCACGGTCAGTTATCAGTCCCAAATGTGTCCAGTGTTTTTATGTTGATTGTGAATAGAGCTCCTGTTTTATCTTCTACCTCAGTCTTCTGTTTAGTTAATTTCCATTTAATGTTGGAAAAGGAAGACATCTCTTTACCGTTGCTGGAAAGCAGATGGTTGACAATAAGTTCATGTATTTCAAAACATTCATTCCCCCTTCTAGAAAGCCTCTTAAGGTCGACTCCTAAGTTGCAAAATTTGTGATATTTCCTAATACGACAATATATTTTCTATTCATTTCTTACTTCATGATATCTTTATGTCAAACGTATATTGATCCCCTACAACCTCAATGACTAACCTGATTTGTCCTTCTTTGGTATCTATAGTATGAAGACAAAGACATTGATTTGTTGAATGTCAAGGTTATGCCATTATTTAGTCATACAGATACATCTGACGCAACAGAGCTCGATCAATTCTTGAAGTTCTTACCTGAGCATGCAATAAATCTGGAGAAACTGGTCATAGTGCCAGAGCATAAGGAATGCAACAGTTGTTCTACTAATACCTCAAATCTGAAGAAGAATTTGTTAGCTTTCCCAACATTATAACTTTATTTTTTGAACCCAGCCATTAATTAGCACAAATTTTTTTTGAATCCATTAACCTAAGGTTTGTGTCCGTAAACAGGGGAGTTTGTTGGCATCTCCCCCTATAGGGATGGGGAAACAACTTTAAGAATGGAGTGCCGTAGATGTTATTGTTTCTCCTTAGCAAGAAGTCCTAGTTTTGAGCCTAGGTATAGAAAAAACTTTTGTATGAGCGTTACCCTCCAAATAGGCCCTACTTGAGGCAAATAATTAATTGGGTTCCAATGTGGATACCAAAACACTTTTTTTTAAAAAAGAAAGTGATTTTACGTAGATTGCATTCTTGCATAACTTGTTCCATGATCCGCCATGGTGGTGGGACGCCTTCTCCCATAAGGAAGAGTTATGCGCCTTCCATATCTGGTAGACCACTAGTGCTAATGTTGCCAGTACCAGGTCTCTGCAGCCTCTTTCTCTTGTGGATCTATCGAACCTTGTTCATATTCCTCTGTAATCTACTTGTTTCATCCCTTTTCCAAGCCACTGAAGTATTGCGGGAATGCATCTTTTTGAGAATGGACACTCAAAATAAATATGCTTCATTGTTTCTGGTGCATCGATCCCCACATAGTTGGCATTTATCATCGTGGCAGATCCCCATTCTATACAACATCTCTTTGGTAACCAACAGATAAAATTGTGCTTAGGAAAAATTCCCTTAGAGATATTTCTATAACTTGTATCGATCTATCAGTCTTTAAATATGTTCATTTAATAGAGTCTTAAGGAATCTTTGAGAAGGGGTCGTATTAGTTTTATTAGTTGTCCCTTGATAAAAAGCCAGTATTAATCGTAGCTTGTAAGCATACCGGAGGTAAGATTGATTGATGGGTTAAGGGGTATTTTGGTGATTTATATTGAATTTTATCAGCTTAAGAGTGTTGTAACGTTTACACGTGCTATCTTTTTATTCTTTACTTTACCCCATTTTTATAATACCTACCTCTTCTTCCCCCTTTATTCATCTGTTTGGCTTCTTCCTTGATCTCGCCACTTGGTTTATGTTCAGTAATAAGGTTAGTTCTACTCTTCATGTTTTTCTTTTTGTTTAACCAATGTGGGTATTATTATTCTCCATATGTTGAATTTTATTAGATCTAGAAATGATACATTGAATTAGGTCTTCCAATATCAATCGGTTGATTGTTTTGCTCTAGTATCTTCTCAAAAGAAAAGAGATCGCAGGAAGAGTCCTAAATTAGTATGACGTTGATTTCTTTCCTTGTTCTATTGTATGTGCGAATTATCTTAACGAAATCCTTCTTTTTCCTCGTGTGAGGGTTGTCATAACTTGTATCGATTTATTCGTGTTAAATAATTTCACTTAATAAAATCTTAAGGGTTCATTGAGAAGGTGTCATAGTTTTATTAGTTGTCCCTGGATAAAGAGTTAGTATTGGCCCGTAGCCCGTAGGCATGCCCTGACCTAAGATTGATTGATGGGGTAATGGGTATTTTGATGATTTCTATTGAATTTTACTAACTTAAGAGTGTTGTAACGTTTACACATGCTATCATTTTATTCTTGACTTAACCATATTTTTATAAAACCGCCCCGAGCCTACACCCTAGGCAGGACTGGCACTCGAGAACCATTGTTAGCCCAAGCGAACCCCTGATCTGGCTTACTTACTCAGCAGAAAACTTAAACTCAACAAAAATAAGTTTATATAATAAACTAGAATGTTATAAAAGAACATTCAACTGGCCATTAAGGCAAACTCAAGTCTCAACATGGAATAATGACAATTAAAAGATTAAAGAACTAACATATGATTGTCTATGAAGCCTCTAAAACAACTGACATGGATGTCGGGATAGGACCCCCAATCATCCTAACAAATGAAATACTGAAAGGAACTAAAAGCAATAAATGAGTTCTTCGGAATGCAAGGAGGCTCACCACTGACTCTGAAGTGCTCAACTGGATCAACGGTTCGCCGGATGTTGATCCTAGTTACATGTATCTTCATCATAAGACGATGTAGACCAACTGGCATCAGTACATTGAATGTACGAGTATGCGAGTTGGAATGCTAAAATAACATAGGCTTGAGAAGGATCTAAAAGAAACTGAAGAACTTACCTGGCTCAACTCAACTCAACATGACTAAACTCATTTCAATATAAAGCAATTTAAAACAAGAGCAATATAAAGAAACAAACTGTTTAAAAACATGATGTCAACTTTGTGTGTATGCAAGGATACAACATAACTCTGAAATGTATGTAAAAATACAAATAACTGTGTATATAAGAATACAATAACTTATGTGGGAGTTTCTCTAACCGACAACCATCATGTAAGAGCTACTGTGATGATACAACGATTTCCCTCACACTGCCAGAGCATCCTATACCTTGCCAAGGGAATAGGACATGAACTACTAAGTGGATCCACTAGTCTATGCTAAAAAGCACTAAAGGAATCATCTAAAAAGTATGACCCTTTTCTACCCATGATGGCTACATGGTTTATGGGGGCTGTGAGTTGTTTGTACTCTCCCCCATATCGGTGCTCAATACTACTCCCAAAAATATAATAATATTAACTCTTATGTTTAAAAACATACTTCTTCTGTGATTTGAGATTAGTGCTCAAAAACTTAGCTCAAAGGCTATCTTGGAAATCAAAGTTTCCCATCTTGCTTCATTTAGAATGCGATTACTCTTTTTCTAAAACTTGCCCAAAGGCTCTTTGGAAATCTCAGTTTCCGTTCTTATTTAATTGTGAAAACATTTTAAATCTATTTGGGAATACTTACTCCCCATATACTTTTGAAGAAATGAACTTCAACTTTACTCTTTACTGAACTCAAAATTTAAGTCTTAAAACAAGGTTAAAACGTTTGCATAACACTTTTGGAAAACTTTATGAACTTCTCTTAACTTGACTCTTGACTTTGGTCTTAACTGCTCTTGACTTGACTCTTAACTGGTCCTTGAATTGAATTATGGATTCAAGGATTGTGATTTGTGATTGGAAAGATCTCATGATGTTTAGGAATAATTTTATATAGCTAAAAATGAGAAAAAACTGAAAATCAATATTTGAGAGTTGGTCCGCGATGTGGAGAAGCTTTTAAAATTTAGTTTCAAAATCAACTTTTGAGGCAGAAGACTCCGTGACGGCTCTGCAATGCGAAACAAAAATTCCCAATTCTAGGAACCAGCTCCGCGATGCGCCACCACTGCTAGATTTAGTTCGACGAAATTTCTTCTTCGTTTTCAGCTCTAAACCCTCTAAACTCCATGAGTTCTTTTCCCAAACACTTAGAATCGATTAAATGTTCAAAGTACATTAGATTCTACTCAAATCAAACCTAAAATCACGGGTTTGAATCAAACAACTCTTCAACGACTTCAACGGAACAAGAATTTAATGGAACTTCAAAAAACCCATCAAGAACTCAATTTCTAAGCTTTCAATAACTTAAATTCGCTGAAATAAATCATGATTGGCGCGTGGGCGAATTAACCCAACTCTATGTGATCTCACATTCCTTGTAGGGATCACTCCCGACGAAATCCACAAGCTAATCTCGACGAATCATGAACGTTCTTGCTTCCCCTTCTCCTTTCTCTTTTCTCCAAGCCCTAGCGTGAAATTCACTTTCCTAAAACTGACTAAAATATGCATTTACCCAATTAAACTCCTAAAAACAAATTAATTAAGTTGGGTAAGAAAAACACCAAACTACCCTTCTAAAATCTGGATTGGACTTTCCTTATTCGAACAGCCCAACTTCCGAAGGGGAAAACTTACTCATACGAACTCGGAATCACGCAAACTTGGAAGCGTTGGAAAGATCATTCCAAGGGATTTCCAACCATATCTGGAATCACACCTAACTCATCCTGAGCTAGGAATTATGGCCGTTTGAAGTTGACCAAAAACTCACTTTAAGACCTTTACCAAATTTCCAGATTTTTAAATTTTTCCCAAAAATAACTATTTCCATATTTTAAACTTCCTTCTAGTTCTTTCTAGTTGCGAGATGTTATAATATATCCCCCTTGGGAACATTCGTCCTCGAATGAGATTACTCTTACTAGGCTTAGGGTGTAACATCAACTTCAAACACCCAACAAGCAAATGCCAACAAACAACATGCTCACTCATAGTTT
This sequence comes from Solanum piurae, assembly GCA_029582685.1. NCBI lineage: Eukaryota > Viridiplantae > Streptophyta > Magnoliopsida > Solanales > Solanaceae > Solanum > Solanum piurae. The sequence continues at coordinate 13,130 of JAJOOO010009940.1, read as the reverse complement.
AAAGAGCACTAAGAAGAGAATTAGTACCTTCATCTGCACTTTCTTCCGATTCAAAGAGATGTGGATATCTCTTATTAATATTCTCCTCATCTTCCCAAGTAGCTTCCCCAACAAATTCGTTCCTCCAAAGGACTTTGACTGATGCTACCTCCTTTGTTCTCAACTTGCGAACTTGGCGATCTAGAATCTGAATAGGAATATCCTCATAAGATAAGCTATCCTTGATCCCAATATTTTCAGTTGGTATGATCAATGAAGGATCGACCATGCACTTCTTCAACATGGAGACGTGAAATACCGAATGAACCGCTACTAACTCTTGTGGTAGCTCCAACTCATAAGCTACTTTACCAATCCTCTTGGCTATTCTATAAGGTCCAATATATCGGGGACTAAGCTTCCCCTACTTACCAAACCTCATAACCCCCTTCATGTGTGAAACTTTGAGATATACCCAATCATCTACTTCGAACTTGAACTCCCTTCTCCTAACATCAGTGTAGGATTTCTGACGACTATGTGCCATCTTCAACCTCTCTTGAATAACTTTCACCTTCTGCATAGCTTGGTGAACTAAATCTGGTCCTATCAACCTAGCTTGACCAACTTCAAACCATCCAATAAGAGATCTTCATCTTCTCCCTTAGAGAGCTTCATAAGGAGCCATTTGGATGCTAGAGTGGTAACTGTTGTTGTAAGAAAAATCAATGAGAGGTAGGTTATCATCCCAATTCCATTTGAAGTAAATCACACAAGCCCTCAACATATCTTCTAAAGTCTGAATAGTGCGCTCTGCTTGCCCATCGATCTGAGAATGAAAGGCAATACTTAAGTTCACCTTTGAACCCAAGCCGTTTTGAAAATATATCCAGAATTATGTAGTAAATTGTGCACCTCTATCTAAAATAATGGAGACTGGGACTCCATGACGTCTTACCACCTCCTGAATATATAACCTGGCATAATCCTCTGTTGAATGGGTAGTCTTTACTTGCATAAAATGGGCTGATTTTGTCATTCTATCGACAATCACCCAAATAGAATCATGATGTCTGTGAGACCTTGGTAAACCTGTGATGAAATCCATATTGATCATCTCTCACTTCCATTTCAGAAGTTCTATATTCTGAGCCAAACCATCGGGCCTTTGGTGCTCTACTTTCACTTATTGGCAATTTGGACACTTAGCAACAAATTCTGCAATGCCCTTCTTCATGCTATTCCACTAATAAACCTCTCTCAAGTCACGATACATCTTTGTGGAACCCGGATGAATGGAATATCTGGAGCTATGAGCTTCCTCCTTGATCCTCTCTTGGAGTCCATCCACCTTAGGTACACACAATCTACCTTGATATCTCAATACACCATTTCCCCCTTGTTCAAAAGCTAATACTTTTTGCTTATGAACATTTGCCATCAATTAAAGAAAAATGGGATCTTGGTCTTGCTTTTCTTTCACTTCTGAAACTAATGAAGATTCTGCCCCACTCAACACCACTACTCCTCCTTATGTGGAATCCATTAGTCGGACTCCTAAGCGTGAAAGTCTATGCACATATTTCGCTAACTCTCTATTTCCTTCCTCAACATGGGTAGTCCTACCCATAGACAACCTACTCAAGACATCAGCAACAACATTAGTCTTACTTGGATGATAAAGAATATTCATGTCATAATCCTTGAGTAATTCTAACCACCTCATTTGTATGAGATTAAGCTCTTTCTGAGTGAACAAATATTAAAGACTCTTGTGATCAGTGAATACATCAACATGCACACCATACAAGTAATGACGCCATATCTTCAAAGTGAATACTACATCAGCCAACTCTAAGTCATGGGTTGGGTAGTTCTTCCCATGAACTTTCAACTGTCTGGAGGCATAAGCTATAACTTTTTCATTCTACACTAAGACACAACTCAAACCAACTCTAGATGCATCACAGTACAGCACAAAACCTTGAGTACATTCTGGTAAGGTTAAAACTGGGGCAGTAGTCAACCTCTTTTTCAATTCCTGAAAGTTTTTCTCACAAGCTTCAGACCATTGAAATTTCACTGTCTTCTGAGTTAACTTGGTCAAAGGGGATGAAATAGATGAGAACCCCTCTACAAACCTTCTATAATAGCCAACCAAACCCAAAAAACTCTTAATATCAGTTGGAGATGTGGGTCTAAACCAATTCTGCACTGCCTCAATTTTCTGAGTATCAAGTTTAATTCCCTCTCCAGACACAATGTGGCCTAAGAATGCCACATATTCAAGCCAAAATCCAAACTTAGAGAATTTAGCATATAACTCATTATCTTTCAAACCCTGAAGAACTATTCTGAGATGACTAGCATGATCTTCTTCATTACTTGAATAGATTAGTATGTCATCAATGAAGACGATAAAAAACATATCTATATAAGGTTTGAATACTATATTCATAAGGTTCATGAACACTACAGGTGCACTAGTTAAACCGAACGACATGACCACAAACTCATAATGACCATAATGGGTCCTGAAAGCTGTCCTTGGAATATCACATTCCCTTACTCTCAACTGATGGTAACCTGATCTGAGGTCGATTTTCGAGAAGTAAGAAGCACCCTGAAGCTGATCGAAAATATCATCAATCCTTGGAAGAGGATACTTGTTCTTGATAGTAACCTTGTTCAAATGATGGTAATCTATACACATCCTAAGGGAACCATCTTTCTTTCTCACAAATAAGACCGGAGCCCTCCAAAGTGAGACACTTGGTCTAATAAAGCCCTTATCTAATAGATCCTTTAACTGCTCTTTTAACTCTTTCAACTCTGTTGGTGCCATTCTATATGGAGGAATATATATCGGACGAGTATCTGGAAGAAGATCTATACCGAAGTCTATCTCTCTCTCAAGAGAGACTCCAGGTAGATCATATGGAAAGACTTTTGGAAACTCTTTTACTACTGGAACTGACTGAATAGGAGGTACATCAACACTTGAGTCATTAACTCAGACTAAGTGATAAACACATCCCTTAGAAACTAACTTCCTTGCCTTAATGTCTCTTAGGCACTGTTGAACTGCTCTTCCACTCTAAGACTGGCTCATTTGGAAACTGAAACTTGACTGCTCGAGTTCTACAATCAACTGAGGCATAACAGGCATGAAGCCATTCCATACCAAGAATGACATCAAAATCTACCATGTCTAACTCAATTAAATCAGCCATGGTACTCTTGTGATTGACGGAAATGGGACAATCACGATAGACTCTCTCTGCTAGAATAGACTCACCAACACACGTAGAGACACTGAATGGTTCACTAAGTTGCTCAGGAATAACATCAAAGTTCATAGAAATATATGGAGTTACAAAAGATAAACTCGCTCCTGGATCTACCAAGGCATAAACAGTAAAGTAAAAAACTTAAATCATACCAGTGACAACATCTGGTGAATCATCTTGCTCTTGGCGACTATTGATAGCATATAAGCGGTTTGCTCCTTCGCCAGTACCGGAAGTAGCCCCTCTAGGTACAATTCTATCTGGTGGAGAAACTAAAGAAGACTGGGCTCTATTGCCCCCATTACCATTTCCCTTCTTGTTCTTTGGACACTCTCACATGAAATGCCCAGTCTGACCACACTTGAAACAACTAGTGGAGCCCTCACGACAAATACCTGAATGCTTCCTACCACACTTGGCGTAGGTAGGAGACTTACTACCCCCTTGCGCCACACTACCTTGAGAATAGGCAGGCTTATCTCTGGAATTCTGACCATTGTACTCACCTTTGTTCCTAGGTGCAGGTGCACTAGCAGATGATGGAGCTGGTCCTTTCTGTTTCTTTTGGAAGGATGACCGGTTGGCATTACTCTTCTGCTGCCCAGACTCGTTCCATGTCTTAGCCCTCTTGTTGTTGAATTCCTCTCTATCCCTCAGCTTCTCTTCCTCAACTTGCTACACATAGACCATCAACCTCAAAATGTCCATGTCCCCAATAAACATTGTTGCCTGGCCGTCTTTGCTTGATAGACGGGATGACCCAGCAACAAACAGACTCATCCTACTCCTCATGTACGCAACCATTTCCGGAGCATAGCGAGACAGTTGGGTGAATTTCAACCCATACTCATGAAAACTCAAAGAAATATTGCTTAAGTGTGAGGAACTCTCGTACCTTAGCCTCTTTCAGTTCTCGAGGAAACAAACGCCCCAAGAAAGCCTCCTCAAAACAAACCCAACTCGCAGGTGGTGCATTCTCGGCTCTACCTCCTTCCATTGGTCAAACCAAGTCCTAGCAACATTCTCCAGTTGATATGCAACTAGTTCAACTCGCTCAGTATTAGCAACATGCATGACCTCAAATACCTTCTTCAACTCCTCAATGAAGTTCTCCGGATCCCCAGTAGTGCTCGAACCCGTGAAACTTGGAGGGTTCATCCTCAAGAACACACGAATCCTTGAAATGTCAGCTCCTTCCTGTCGAGCTCCCCTTTGCCGACAAACCTGGTTAGTCACAGCTTGACTCAGCATCCTCATTGCCTCTCTGAACTTAGCATTAGTGACTTTCGCTTGAGGTTACACTTCAGTTGCATTTGGTAACTCTTTCTCCTCAACATTATGCCTAGCAGGGCGGCCTCTAACAGCTCTTCGTGGAGGCATGGATATTTGAAAATACGCACAAGCATGAATTAGAAGGAAACATTTTAGAGATCAAACACTAACACACGAAATGAGTATGAAAGAAGTGAGATAGTTCCTAAATATTGCAGCCTCCTAATTATAGATGTGGAGCACTTCACACCGATAACTAGGACTCTGCAGACATGGCTTCATAGACTCCCTAGGAATCTTGAACTCTGGCTCTGATACCAAGTTTGTCACGCCCCGAGCGTACGCCCTGGGAGGGACTGACACTCAAGAACCATTGCTGGCCAAATCAAACCCCTGGTCTGGCTTACTTACTCAGCGGAAGACTTAAACTCAACAAAAATAAGTTTATATAATAAACTAGAATGTTATAAAAGAACTTTCAACTGGCTATTAAGGTAAACTCAAGTCTCAACATGGAATAATGACAATGAAAAGACTAAAGAACTAACAATTGACTGTATATGAAGCCTCTAAAACAACTGACATGGATATCGGGATAGGACCCCCGATCATCCTAACAAATGAAATACTGAAAGGAACTAAAAGCAATAAAGGAGTCCTCTGGAATGCAAGGAAGCTCACCACTGACTCTGAAGTGCTCAACTGTATAAACGGTGCGCCGGATGCCTATCCTAGCTACCTGTATCTGCATCATAAGACGATGTAGGCCAACTGACATCAGTACATTGAATGTACGAGTATGCGAGTTGGAATGCTAAAACAACATAGGCTTGAGAAGGATCTAAAAGAAATTGAAGAACTTACCCGGCTCAACTCAACTCAACATGACTGAACTCATTTCAATATAAAGCAATTTAAAACAGGAGCAATATAAAGAAACAAACTGTTTAAAAACATGTTGTCAACTCTTTGTGTATGGAAGGATACAACATAACTCTGAAATGTATGTAAAAATACAAATAACTGTGTATATAAGAATACGATAAATTCTATGGGAGTTTCTCTAACTGACAACCATCATGTAAGAGCTATTGTGATGATACATCGATTTCCCTCATGCTTCCAGAGCATCCTATACCTTCCCAAAGGCATAGGACCTGAACTACTAAGTGGATCCACTAGTCTATGCTAAAGAGCACTAAAGGAATCATCTAAAAAATATGACCCTTTTCTACCCATGATGGCTACATGGTTTATGGGGGCTATGAGTTGTCTGAATTCTCCCCCATATTGGTACTCAATACTACTCCCAAAAATATTATATTATTAGCTCTTATGTTTAAAAACATACTTCATCTGTGATTTGAGATTAGTACTCAAAAACATAGCTCAAAGGCTATCTTGGAAATCAAAGTTTCCCCTCTTGCTTCATTTAGAAAGGGATTACTCTTTTCTGAAAACTTGTCCGAAGGCTCTTTGGAAATCTCAGTTTCCGTTCTTATTTAAATGTGAAAATATTTTAAATCTCTTTGGGAATACTTAGTACCCATATATTTTTTAAGAAATGAAATTCAATTTTACTCTTTACTAAACTCAAAACTTAAGTCTTAAAACAAGGTTAAAACGTTCGCAAAAGACTTTTGTAAAACTTTATGAACTTCTCTTAACTTGACTCTTGACTTCTCTTGACTTTGGTCTTAACTGCTCTTGACTTGACTCTTAACTGGTCCTTGAATTGAATTATGGATTCAAGGATTGTGATTTGTGATTGGAAAGATTTCATGATGTTTAGGAATAATTTTAGATAGCTAAACAGGAGAAAAGACCGAAAATCAATATTTGAGAGTTGGCCCGCGATGCGGAAAAGCTTTTAAAATTTAGTTTCAAAATCAACTTTTGAGGCAGAAGACTCCGTGATGGCTCTGCAACGCGAAACAAAAATTCCCAATTCTGGGAATCAGCTCCGCGATGCGCCACCACTGCTAGATTTAGTTCAACGAAATTTCTTCTTCGTTTTCAGCTCTAAGCCCTCTAAACTCCATGGGTTCTTTTCCCAAACACTTAGAATCGATTAAATGTTCAAAGTACATTAGATTCTACTCAAACCGAACCTAAAATCACGGGTTTGAATCAAACAACTCTTCAACGAAACAAGAATTTAATGGAATTTCAACAAACCCATCAAAAACTCAATTTCTAAGCTTTCAATAACTTAAATTCGCTGAAATAAATTATGATTGACGCGTTGGCGAATTAACCCAACGCTATGTGATCTCACATTCCTTGTAGGGATCACCCCCGACGAAATCCACAAGCTAATCTCGACTAATCATGAACATTCTTGCTTCCCCTTCTCCTTTCTCTTTTCTCCAAGCCCTAGCGTGAAATTCACTTTCCTAAAACTGACTAAAATATGCATTTACCCAATTAAACTCCTAAAAACAAATTAATTAAGTTGGGTAAGGAAAACACAAAACTACCCTTCTAAAATCTGATTGAACTTTCCTTTTTCGAACAGCCCAACTTCCGAAGGGGATAACTTACTCATACGAACTCGGAATCATGCAAACTTGGCAGCGTTGGATAGATCATTCCAAGGGATTTCAAACCATATCAGGAATCACACCTAACTCATCCTGAGCTAGGAATTATGGCCGTTTGAAGTTGACCAAAAACTCACTTTAACACCTTTACCAAATTTCCAGATTTTTAAATTCTTCCCAAAAATAACTATTTCCAGATTTTAAAATTCCTTCTAGTCCTTTCTAGTTTCGAGATGTTACAACTTTATTCTACTCTTCGGCTTCTTTCTCGCTCTCGACGCTTAGTTTATGTTCAGTAAAAAGGTTAATTCTATTTTTCATGTGTTTCTCTTTGTTTATCCATTGTGGTTATTATTCTTCTCCATTTGTTAGAATTTTTATGGATCTATAAATCAATTTTTTTTTTTTGTGGGCTTATTCTTTGGATATTCCTGGTAATTGATTTTGTTAAGCTTTTGACTTTGTTATCAACTTTATTATAATATGAATATATCTAAGAAAATTAAGAAAAGAAAAGAAAAATTTGAAGGTTAGCCATTAATTCATGTCTATATGTTAAAAATTTGACTTCTTTGTCCATTAGATAAACAAATGTTCAATTGACAGATTAATGATGGTTTGAATTATTTTTATTTTATTCTAATTCAATTGAAATCAGTAGGATCCACTTGAACATTCAATCCTCACCTTTGCTTAAGACACACCCTTTTAAAAATCAAATTTCAAGACTAATTTTCGTATAACATAAAAATAGGAGCGGACAAAACTTCTTGTTTTATTGCATCATATCAAAAGTTTACCATAAAATACAATCATATATTATTACATTGGTGAGAGTTATGTTCCTTACCTTGTAATATGCTCTTTCATTCTCCCTCACCAGACCCTTATATTTTAAAGAAATTTTTAAAAATATATATATATAAAAGTAGTACATACCATTAGATTAAAAAACAGTGTCATTAGATATAACTTTGTTAGTTGGAAATTAAAGAAATAATAAACAAAATTCATTGTCTATAGCTATTTACAAGTAACCTTATCATGAAGATGCTTTTTTTTGCCAAAAGGTCCAGAATGTTACTTTGTTAATTTGATCAACATTATTCTTTCTATAGATGGACTAAAAATATGAAAAAATCTTTTTTTAGCAATAACTATTCTGTATTAATGTATGATAATTTTGCCCCTTTTCAGTTATTAGCGCTTTGTTGTTTCTCAATAAAGAAAAAGTAGCATGACAACCATGAGTGAAAAAGACCAATTCCCTAGCAGTTGTGGTGATGATGGAAACTCTGAAAGTTCTTTTATTGAAAACTCACCTCAGAAAAAAGAGAAGATTGAGACAGAATGTGAAGAAGCTGGCCTCATTGATAGAATCAGTCAGCTACCTGACGCTCTTATTGTTCAGATTATTTCTCGATTGTCAATAACAGATGCCTTCAGAATAGCTACTCTCTCGAAACATTGGCAATACTTATGTACTTCTATTGACAACCTTGTTTATGACAACAAGGAGCATTGTCATTTAGATGGCTCGATGGTAAACAAATTCATTTCCTTAACGGATAATGTACTACCTCTCCTTAGCTGCTCTAGCATTAAAAAGTCCAATCTAAACTTTGTGTTCAAATCTCATGATGGTGTGTCTTATTTTCCCAAAATTGACAAGTGGCTTGAATTTGCTGTTAATATGAAAGTGGAGGATTTATGCCTGAAAATAGGTTATACTAATGATGCGATTGAGAGTGACCAACCCTATAGTCTGCCAGAAGTTTTCTGTAGTAGTTCATTGATTGTAAAACTCAAATGTGGGAATTGCAAAATATTAGACGATTGTGTACTAAATTGAAAATCTCTGAAGAGTTTAACACTAGAAAGTTTGTCTATCCGGGATGAACACATAAAAAAAATAATGTCAAATTGTCCTCAATTGGAATCCTTGAATCTACATAGATTTTGTGGTTTTAATCATTTTGCACATGACTTCTCCAAAATGTAAGAGACTGCAATTGATTGATCACTATCATCCTATCGGAGATTGGTATTCATTCAAAGGTGATTGTTACTTTGAAGTTGTTGCTCCATATGTTGAAAATTTAACAATTTCTGGAAATTTTGATAATACGGAAATTGAGCTCAAGGACTTGTCATCTTAGAACCATGCCAAACTTGATCTCTCTAGTGATGAATTTGATTCAATGGATGAGAACATACTGAAAGATCTTTTGGTAAGCATTCGTTGGGTGAGGAAGACGTCTCTTTATTGTTGCTAGAATGCAGATGGTTGACAATAAGTTCTTGTATTTAAAAAATTTCCTTCGCCATGCTAGACAACCTCTTAAGGTCGACTACTAATTTGGAAAATTTGATGATATATTCTGATATGCCAATATGCTGCTTAAAGGTTGTTACATTTTATTTTTTATGTGTGTAATTCAATTTCATTAGTATATTTGTTAAGATTACCACCTAACCTGATTTGTGCTTCTTGGGTATCTATAGGACTACCCATTTCTTCATCATGAAGAAATCATTGATTTGTTGGAATATGACTACCTATCGTTTGAAGAAAACATATTCAAAGTTTCCTTACAGAATTTGAAGAATGTCAAGGTTATGCCATTTATGCCATTTTGTATTTGTATATGTAAACCTGAGACAACAAAGCTCGATCAATTCTTGAAGTTCTTACTTGAGCACGCAATAAATATGGAGAAAATGGTTATAGTGCCAGAGCAAAACAGATGCAACAGTTGTTCTACTAATATCTCACAACTGATGAAGAGTTTGTTACTTTTTCCAAAAACTTCTATTAGTGCAATTATTTCCTTAGGACCAGTTACCAAAAATGTTTTTGATATATAGTTATGTTTGAAACTCTCTTGTGATTATAAGAAACAAGATTAGGATCTGACTATAACTCGGATATTGCTTATAATTTGTTTGTCTGACTAATTAGTAATTTCACTAGTTTTGTTTCCTATCGTCAGTGTTTAAATATTTCAAGATGATGTACAAGTCATAAACTTAAAAAATATCATATATTATCACATTAAAAAAATAGTGTCATGTGATATTGCGATAGAATTAACTTTGTTAGTTGGACATTAAAGAATGAATTTAAAAAACATAAATTGTCTATAGCAATTCTAATTACAAGTAAACTTATTCTTAGTATTGACGTCTGATAATTTTTTCCCCTTCTTGGCCCTGTGTTGTTTCTCAACAAAAGAAAAGTAGCATGACAATTGTGAGTTGTTGGGTTTAAAAATGTGTGAATGGAAACTGAAGAGTTGTATCTTTTATGAAGTGTTGTGATTTTTCAAAAAAGTTTTGACTTTTCTGAAGAGTTGCGACTTTTTTGAAGAGTTGCGACTTTTCTGAAAGGTAGTGACTTTTTCAAATGGTTGGGACTTTTCCAAGGGATTGTGACTTTTCCAAGGGATTGTAACTCTTCCGATAAGGCACAATATGCACATGTTTACACTACCCATTGTTGTCTATAAATAGAGGGTTTCCTCTTATTTTTCAACAACAAATTTTCTATAATTCTTCTTATTCTGCACAAACAAATTCTAATTTACTTTAGTGTCGTTGAGTCGTTCGCTGACACTACAGTTTTAGGCAGCAATAGCAATACAGTTTGAACAACATGAGCAACCAAGATCAATTCTCTGGCAACTCTGAAAGTCTGTTTGTTGAAAACTTACCTCAAAAAAATTCGAAGATGGAGACAGAATGTGAAAAAACTGATAGGATTAGTAAGCTACCTTATGCTATTATTGTCCAAATTCTTTCTTTGTTGTCCATAATAGATGCGTTCAAATTAACTGTTCTCTCTAAAGATTGGAAATACTTCAGGACTTGTATCAACAACATTGCTTATGGCAATGAGGAGTATGGTCGTTTAGATAGATCGACATTGCACAAATTCATTTCCTTAACGGATAGTGTACTACCTCTCCTTAGATGCTCTAGCATTAAAAAGTTGAGTCTAAACTTTGTGTTCGGATATGATGATTGTGTGTCTTATTTTCCCGTAATTGATAAGTGATTTGAATTTTTTGTGAATACGAAAGTGGAGGATTTACGCCTGAATATACGTCATAGAATTGTTTATCCGATTGGGCATGAACAACCCTATAGCTTGCCAGAAGTTCTCTGTAGTAGTTCACCGATTATAAAACTCAACTTCGAGAATTGCAGAATATTAGAAGATTGTGTACTAAATTGGACATATCTGAAGAGTTTAACGCTGGAAAGTTTGCTTCTCCGAGATGAACATATTAAGCAAATAATGTCAAATTGTCCTCAATTGGAATCTTTGAAGATACATAAATTTTGTGGTTTAATCGTTTGCACATGACTTCTCCAAAATGTAGGCAACTCCAATTGATCCATCACAGTCATTCTCTTGGGGATTGGTATCCATTCGAAGATGATACTGATACATCTTACTTTAAAATTGTTGCTCCATATGTTGAACATTTAACGATTTCGGGGGGTTTTAATTATACAAAAATTAAGGTTAAGGACTTGTCATCTTTGAACCATGCCAATCTTAGGGTGTGTTTGGTATTTTTCCGGAAAATGTTTTCCAATTTTCTCATGTTTGGTTGGGTTAAATGTTTTGAAAAATGTTTTCCAAATCAACTCATTTTTCTCAAATTTAAGGAAAATGACTTCCCTTCAAAACTTGAGGAAAACATTTTCCAAAACTCTCTTCCAACTTCAAATTATAATTACTTTTTTCCAACCACCCTCACCCCACAAAAAAATAATTTTAAGCTTGTTTTTAAATTCAATTTTTTTACCCCACCCCCTCCCAAAAAAATATTAAAAATTATTTTTAAAAGATATTTCTAATTTCAATTTTTTATTTTTTTACCCCCTCCCCCCCATCAGCCCCTCAACCCCCTTCAAAAAGAAAAAAAATTTAAGTTTGTTTTTTAAAAATATTTTCAACTTCAAATTTTTATTTTTTCATCCCGATCCTCAATCACCCACTCCCCACCCCCTACCAGCCCCCCACCCCACCCACCCTCTACCTACCCCCACCCCCAAAAAAAAAATTGAGTTTGTTTTTAAAAAATATTTTCAACTTCAAAATTTCAATTTTTCACCCCTACCCTCGACCCCCCCCCCCTCACCCACCCCCTAACACCCCCGTCCCAAAAACAAAATTAAGTTTGTTTTTAAAAAATATTTTCAATTGCAAAAATTACTTTCTACTCTAGAAAAAATAAAAGATATTTCTCAAAAATATTTTTCAGTCATAAATCAAACACTAAAAATCTTTTTCGGAAAATATTTTCTACTCACCAACAAACATGAGAAAATAAGTCAAAAATCAACTTGTTTTCCAGGAAAACATTTTCTAGGAAAACATTTTCTAGGAAAACATTTTCCATGGAAAACATTTTCCTTCATACCAAACACATCCATAATCTCTACTATGATGAATTTGCTGAAAGGAATGAAAACATAGTGAAAGATTCTTTTGTAAGTGTTCGTTGTGCTAATGAGCTAATACTGTCATCCTGGTTGATCAAGGTCAGTTATCAGTCCCAAATGTCTCCAGTATTTTTATGTTTATTGTGAATAGATCTCCTAATTTATATTCTGCTTCATTCTTATGTTTAGGTGGTTTTCATTTTGATGTTGGAAAAGGAAGACGTCTCCTTACCGTTGCTAGAATGCAAATGGTTTACAATAAGTTTCTGTATTTCTGTAACGACCCGAGAGCACCCCCTAGTCGTTACCGGCGTATTCGACCTCGAAGAGGTCTTATACAACCCCTTAGCATTCATCATGGCATATATCATAGAATAAAATCATGGAAAATTTAAAACTTTTACTATGGAAGTTCAACTTCACTTCATATACGAAGAATAGAATCTAACTTCATCACAATGTACCATCTAGACATAGAAGTATCAAAAATGGGACTTAGCCCTTACATCAATAAGAAGTCTTGAAATAGAAAAGTACAACAATGTCTTTCAACATAAGCAAAGGACTAAACATAGAAGCTAGATCATAG